>JAPMUY010007846.1:332500-482500 GCA_026901105.3 Galaxias olidus | reverse complement strand
CCTGGAATAGCTCCTACCGGCTCTCGCACCAGTTGAGTGCCCTCTCTCAAATCCCTTGGGTCTCCTTTTGATGCCCCCCTCTCCCCCTCTCTCCTTCTGCTCATTGAAATGCTAAAATCATTTGAGTGATTCTGTGAAACTTACTTAGATTGATTTCTTAGCCGTACCTTTTAAAGAACATCGCAGTCTTTTCAACACAGGCACTGTGGAATGATCTCATGCCATGTACTAGCCGCACAGGACTTTCTTTTCTTCCGCCCTACTATTCTCTTTCGCTTCGGGTCTAACTTCTCTCTCCACCTCTTTCTGTTGCGGGTGCGTAGGTGGATATCATTCACAAGCGTCTCCACAAGGACATCCTCCACAACCCCGTGGTCATGCTCAACTTCTGTCCCGACCTGAAGTCCATTAGTTCAGACCTGCGGAAGGTGCACGGCGAGTTTATCTTTCTCATCGACCGCAGTGGGAGCATGAGTGGGGTCAACATCAACAGGGTCAAGGTAGGATGCTGCTGTAAAGGGATCAGACACTCAGAGACAGAGATATCATTTGAAGGGTATTTTTTTCAAAAAGAGCCCTTTGCCTAGAGTCAACGTGCTGTTGGAACACGTAACCTAGGTACACATAATTTAGCTTTGGCTTATGTTTATTAGTTCATTAGGGTATGATTAAAAAAATGTAGCAGCATAATAAAAAAAAAAAAAGGAAATCATTGCTTTGGGTAGTGTCTCTGAGTGCTTCAACAAACTAAAAAATCAGCTAATAATGTTATTTTCCAAACGTTAAGTAGCTAACAGAGTAGCTTACTAGTGGAATAAATTACGACGTACAGCTAGGAGAAAGAAGAAGGATATCTCTGTGCTGATAAGGCCTCTTATCCACTTCATTGCTCAGACTTCATTTTCACCACGCTGGCTGGCTGAGATCAGGTTACTGGCTGTCTTTAACTAACGATGGTCTCTGTGACACACAGATTGGATTTGGGCTGTGACTAAGAATTTGGCTGTGTGTGTGCGTGTGTGTGTGTGTGTGTGTGTGTGTGTGTGTGTGTCTATGCATGTGAGTGTTTGTGTGTGTGTGTGTGTGTGTGTGTGTGTGTGTGTGTGTGTGTGTGTGTGTGTGTGTGTGTGTGTGTGTGTGTGTGTGTGTGTGTCTACAATGATGCCCCAGAGCCTAGACAGAGGTCAGGCTGCTGATGATGAAATCACTCCTCCCTTGGTGTCTTTGAACTTTAAAAAACGTGCTCGCCGAAATGGCTGGCAACAATATCGTCACACCTCACCAAACAAGAGGGAGGACGTATATTTGTTAACACCTGAAATTGTTCAAAGGCATTCATCTTGTCTCTTGTTCATCTGAGGCCCTATGTTTGCCCATGGGATAATATTCAGAGAGTACGTGTTTTGATTCAAGGAGAGGCGAGTGCTATGAAGAGGATTGCTGTATTACGTCTGAGATGTGTTGAATGGGACAATGACAGGGCTGTTTGTATGTGCTCCGTGCTTGAGACTATAGGGCCTATTCAAGCGTATACACTTGACATTAATGTACATAAAATGAGTGCTGTTTTTGAATGGGTTTGTGCTTTAGAAGGAACAGTAGTGCCTATACTAGCCTACACTTGAGGTGAATGTGCATTAAATGAGTTCTCTTTTTGAATGGGTTTGTGCCTTAGAAGGTACAGTAGTGCCTATACTAGCCTACACTTGAGGTGAATGTACATTAAATTAGTTCTGTTTTTTAAGGGTTTTGTGCTTTAGAAGATACAGTAGCGCCTATACTAGTCTACTTTTCTCCGAATACTTCTCACATCCAGGCTTGTTGGGTTGCCATTATACTGTGTCCTCTTTTTCCAGGATGCCTTGGTGGTGATTCTGAAGAGCCTTGTGCCTGGGTGTTTGTTCAACATCATCGGCTTTGGCTCCACATTCAAAACGCTGTTTCCCGCCAGTCAGAGCTACGAGGAGGTAGAGTCGGGGGTCGTGTCCACTCCATCCATCCGTCCGTCCGTCCGTCCGTCCGTCCATCCATCCATCCATCCATCCATCCATCCATCCATCCGTAATGCATCCGTTGTAACTATGACCCCTCCTCGTTCTCGGCCCAGGACACCCTGGCCATTGCATGCGAGAACATCAGAAAGATCCGAGCCGACATGGGCGGCACCAACCTCCTGGCCCCCCTCAGTTGGATCATGAGGCAGCCGATGCGCAGTGGGCATCCGCGCCTGCTTTTCCTGCTTACCGACGGGGCCGTCAGCAACACAGGCAAGGTCATCGAGCTGGTGCGCAGCCATGCTCGCTATATGAGGTAAACTATCACTACTAGTACTAGTACTACTGCTCCAACTACTACTGAAAATACTAATACTACTACTGCTGCTGCTGCTACTACTGCTACTACTACTACTACTACTACTAGTACTACTGCTGCTGCTGCTGCTGCTACTACTACTAATGCTACTAATAAAAAATGAAATATTAATAATACTTAATGCACCCTTATTTAGCAATACAAATTTTCTAAACAAAAGATACAAACTACATTGTGTGTGCAACCGATATTATAACACACAACAAAAATGACGAGATTAAATGGAAAGAGAAGATAGAACAACAGCAAAAGCTCCCTCTCTCGCAAGACTGAGATTTGTATTAGTTTTGGATGTTAGTATTGACCTGTTCCTATTCACTCAGTTTAAGGTTTCAATATGTGGAAATACCATCACACACTACTTGAGTGAGAGGTTAGGAGGCCATCGGTTGTTCAGGGATATTGTTGGATCACAGTAACAACATTTCCCCGAAATGTCATTCACCCGCCAGCCCCCCCCCCCCCCCCCAAAAGCATTACAGATGCATTATTTGATACAGAGAGTTAATCTACCCCGCCACCGGCACTACTGCAATAGAGAACCCCTGATTGATACAGGCTTATAATGGATGTCAGGAGTGGATACTAGAGCTAGGCCTCCCTATAAACATTAATAACACAGCTTTGGCACAGGATTATGTGCACTGCACATGGTTGATGCTTATTGTGCAAATAGCACAACTCAATAGATTAGTCATATCTTTGGGATTGGAAGCAGCTTAACTGCAAAAGCCAGGTATTGTGTGATGTTTGTCAATCAAAACGAACTTGAGGAACATTCAAGTAAAGTCATTTCGCAGAATGGTGTATGTTGTGAATAGTCAAAACAGATAAACAACATACCATACTTGTCAGAGTTGCTTCTCTTGTCTGTATGCAAGATGTGGAAACATCTCATGTTTTCCAATGAAACTTCATCTAAAAGAGGAAAACACCAGCTGTTAACTGAAAGACTGTCAGGAAGACAAAAGCTCTGTCCTGTACCGAGGAAAATTTATTTTTGTCCTGACACTTCATCCTGCATTTATTATCTCGACCCGTGCGGTTCCTCGCCCCAGCCAGTCTTGGAATTAATTAATTTTGTCCCTTCCTTTTTTTTGTAAATGAGAGGGTCTCTAGCTGCTTTCATTAGAGTGTTTCAGGCCAATTCACACTTACATCCTGAGTGATTAAGGCGCTGTGCTCGCAAATCAGCGTGTTCTGTCAAAGACCGTAGCAAATATCAATGAATCATGCGTATCCAATGTTCGAATCAGACATTGCAATGATGCTAAAGGTCACCAATCCCTATTCTCATCTGCACTCTTTTGTCCTCGTCAAATATGCAAAGAAGGCATCTCCGTCCAGATTCAAATGGTCTGGAGAGATAGCCATGTCATTCTCACTCTAACAAGTGGCACTTAGAGACCCTTACTGGCAGATCCCTGATATAGTTTGGCTTCTATAAAAAAATTAAAGAATGCATCATTCCAGGCCCCAGTCTTGATCAAGAACAATAGATTATGTTCTCTCTTGCTTTGTCTCTGTTTTCAACAAAATGCCTTACTGATGAGAGTAATGTGGTGTGTTTGTCAAAGAAACGTTTGTCAGAGCATCTCTAGAGCTCTCACTGAGAGCATTCATATATCTCACTGATAACATGTCTAATTAAAATCTCAGATATCTACTTGTAGTAGTTCTTCGTTGACATGATTTCCTGAGTCACTGAGGCAGGGGTCTTGGTGTGAGTTATTTGTTTTTTTTGGGTAGGTGCTACACTTTCGGTATTGGCCAGAGTGCCTGCAAGAGACTGGTACAGGGACTAGCCACGGTTTCCAGAGGAAGTGCTGAGTTCTTGGCAGAAGGAGAGAGACTGCAGCCCAAGGTATGCATTTCCTCTGATCTGTTGCTCGGTTACGAGCAGCTATTCTGAAATGTCCCTAAGAGCCTTCTTTCACCACTGGTAATACATTGCAGAGTACCTGTCACTAAATTACCAATTAGCTATTCATTTAGGCAATTAATACATTCACAAACAATAGATATCTGAACAGGAAAAAATGGGCTTTATGTTTTGAGGCTGACTTAACTCTATTTCTCAGAGTAATGTGCCACAACAAATTAACAGAGGACAAGTGGACAAAAGCACTTGATTGAGTCCCCTGCAATTTATATCCATTTGAATATCAATGGTTTTGAAAGAAGTTGTTAAAAAAAACAAAAAAAACTCTGAGCTAACATATAGTATAAATTGTATATGTGTGTTTGTGTGTGTGTTATTGAGAAATACAGTTTTTGGTCAAAAGAAATGTAAACCCCCCCCCAAAAAATATTTTTTAGATGATCAAGTCATTGAAGAGGACCATGTCGCCGGTGCTCAGTGACATCTCCATCGATTGGTTGTTCCCGGAGACCAAGGAGGTGCTACTGTCCCCCGTGAGCAACACCTTCTTGTTCCCCGGAGACCGTTTGACCGGCTACAGTGTGGTCTGCGACACAACGCCCTACCATCCGAACCCCAAGTCTGTAAGTATTAAAACACAAAATGTATTGCCTATTGTCATTTTCCAGATTGTCCATATGAATATTTATGCTAATTTAGATTGCTTAGACTTCTTCAGTGTAGAATAGCTGAAACCATACATTTGTAAATCCATTTATCTATATATAATATAGTCCTATCAGGTCACTATGAGATGTGTTCAATAAGCTGGACTGTAAATCTCATGCTGAGCATTGTGAATAGGAGGTGAATTTGCTTGCTGGCATGCATGCAGGCAGCGCTTACTTTTTCATTTTGTTTTCAATTGTGAAACTCAACAGGATAAGAGGAGGCGGTACAGTATGATGCGCTCCAATGAGTCCACAAGCTCCGTGTTCTTCCACTCCCAAGAAGAGGATCCGGTCCGAAGCGGTTCCGACTGTCCCTCAGGGTCTCAGAAGGACGTTCCCTCCGGCCCCCTGTTTGACCCCTATCTGGACTCCATGTCAGAGGGCAGCCCTGTGGCCAATGAACATGACATCATGGGTAAGAATGCAAGAGTTAAAAATCTGTTTTAGTAATGTATTATGACTTCTAATGATATAGGTCCTGAGTTAGTTCATGTCAAGTTTATATTTACAGAATTGTTTAAAATAATACACATGTTTATAAAAAAATTAAATAAACACACACAATTATATGGTCAGAGCACGCTGACATGTAGAATATTATTTGTTTACTGAAATATAAAAAAAACAACCGTTGGAGCAGAAGGGAAGGTGTCTCCTAGGAGACGTGCTTACAGCACCAACCAGATAATGGACTACAACCCGGGGAAGAAGGTCTACACCCCCAGCGACCCCAGCTCTGTGGTGGGGAAAAACCCGCTAAGGAGAGCCAAAGTCCAGGAGCTGATGGATCAGACCAGCCCCGAATACAGCGCGCAATGGAGGAACGACTACGAGGTATTTAAAATACAAATGTAAATGATATAAAAAAACAGCTCCCCTCCGACACAAATAAGAAATGCATTGAACTCTGGCTCGTGAGATTATCCGCACAGCGTGCCGGCTTCCTACCCACAAATGATTTCCTCCTACATCAGTTCAATTAGTTTATTGTTTTTCCTGAAACCTGGACAAGAAAAGCAATTTGCGCGCACCGCAGAAGCCCAGGGTCTCGGAAGAGTGACTTTTTTCTCGTCAGGAAAGCACAAAGCCAGTGTTAAAACAAGGTATGGTTTTGTTTCAAACACACAAGTCTATGAATGCGTGTACAAACACACACACACACACACACACACACACACATACCCAATAGTGTTAAAAATACTTTCTTTTCAGTCTTCTAGTATAAAGACAGTGTTAAAACAAGGTACGTATGCTTTCATTTTGAAAACATAAGTAAGTCTATGGATGCGTATACAAACACACACACACGCGCATGCACACACACACAAAAACATAAGTAAATCTATGGATGCATGCACAAACACACACACAAACAAGCACACACACAAACATAAGTAAGTTTATGGGTCCGTGCACAAACACACACACAATAGTGTTAAACAGAAATGCAGAAGCAGTGCCCGCACAGAATTAGTCATCTGTCTTCCGATAGATTTCAAACACCTACGTTGAGGTGATACGGGAGAAATAGTAGGGTGAGGACCCGCCACCTGACCCTCGCCTGGACTGAAGTGTTATCTAGAATACAAAAGAGGATTGCCCTGCCCCCAGCTGCAGTGAGGGCCCCAGCCATCTCATGAATGACAATGCAGTTGGAATGTTCTGCGAGGATCAGCAGCATAATGGAGGGACTCATCTGTCCCTGCAGATCCACTGTCTGATAGACATTGAGCTGACAGTTTGATGGTTTAATGCGTGTTCAGTTTTTACTCTCAGGCCAACGATGGATCACTGACGAATGCTGTATGTATTGCTAATACATATAAGGCTTTGTATGTGAAAATAATAGTATTAATAATGCTATATTGTTTTCATTTATGATATTTTTCCTAAACGCTCCATCAACATGCACCATTGAAATCCTATGAAAACAATGTAGATAGATGCTAAAACGCAATCTCTAACTTTGGAAGGACGGGAACAATTTTTTCATAAACAAATTAATCACAATTATGGCTAATTTTATAAGTAACACACTCATCACTCACATATCTGTCACTTTAATGGATCTAAGTGTTCTAGAGTGAGCAATCTTTCAAAACTAACATAATTACAATTCGTGGATATATTTATAGTGTCCACTTTAAGATTCCAAAGAACCTTTTGCATACTTGCGCACGATGCAATTAAAAGTTTTTCGTTGATTAGAGCTAATAGGCTACCAAACATACTGTAACCAGTGATCTTTCAAAACGTTTTTTTAGCCACAGCTGGTGAGCCTGTGTGCATCGTCCTCCAGGGGGCGCTCTGCCAGCAACCACATGCCATACAACCAGCAGGAGGGAGTTCCCCAGACGGAGGCTGATCGAGAGCCTCACCAGACCATGCCCCAGGCCCAGACCAGTGTTGCAGCCACAGCACGGAGCTCTGCAGGGGAAGAAGGCTCCCGATCGTCCACAGACAGCCCTTCTGTTGGAAGCCTAGGAGATGCAGGTTGGTATAGCAACAAATTATCTGAAGATAGTCTCTGTTCAGCCTGAGTGAAACAGACATAAAAAAAAATAATAATAACATTAAGACAGCGGGTGCCTGAATTGGTTTATAGCCATGACTGGATTTTTCCCCTTAAAATTTAGAAAGTTCCAGCCTCCAGTCACACTGGATGAGAATCTAACGATAGTCTCAGCTCTGCTTTTCTTAGAAATGAAGTGCACTTATAAATCACGTACTGGAAACGATTACAAAGAGCAGCGGGTCACTTAACACAGCGAGAAATTATATGTCACAGATTAATTTTTACTTTATTGTGTCACCCAATAAAATGATATTTCACTCTCTTCAGCATTCAACATGCTCTCCTCACCATAACAGCTCGCTCTCTACTTTCTAATTCATCTCTGCTAGTGTTACCCCCAAGTTTGACCTTTAACCCTCAGTTGTCGATGCTCCCCTCGTTACCAGAGGGCTACTCCCACCAGCTGTGCGAGGCGGAGACCCCGCAGGACGGTTGCTGTGGAGACGTGAGCGTCGCCCCTAGCAGCAGCCACGGGATGGGGAACTGCAAGGCGGTGGTCTCTGGTCTGCTGTGCGGGAAGCCGGTGAAGTGGGAGGTCCTCTTCGACATCGAGCCCTACCTGAAGGGCCGAGAGCGGGAGGAGAAGGTCCACGAGGAGCTGTGGAACGAGACCTTCCATCACCTGGCTGGACGCGCCATCATCCAGGACTTTGAACTCATGGCGGACAGAGAGTGTGGCATTGAGCATGGTAAGCTGCCATCATAAAGGGCTAAAAGAGCATTCTCTGTTTTTATGTTAGTTTTTGTTTTACATTTATGAATAAAGTTTACATTTGAATTGTTTACATTTCATGGCGCCCATGTTTGGGTTGTTTGTATTAAAGTATTGCTTGCATTCTCTGTGCGCTGCAATTAAACATTGAACATGCGGATTTGCACTTTAGCGTTTGTGTGTGTATGTGTATGTGTGTGTGTGACAGAGAGAGAGAGAGAGTGAGAGCAAGCTTTAGATGTTTTGCTCATGTCTTTGTCTGACTTGCAGGCTCAGGCAGGAGGTATCAGCTGTACGCCATTCACACCAGTAAGGCCTGCAATATACTGAGCAAATACACCGCCTTCGTCCCCATTGATCTGGATACTAATGAGTACATGCCAACATCTATTGAATACATATACCATGGTGAGTGGGAACAGCTAAGATGTAATTTGAAAACAAAGTGAACTACATTGTGTACGTTCTTTAATATGTCTTCTCAATAATTGTGTGGTTTGTTTGTTATATGGAACACCATAGAGCGTTTTCACATAACGGTAACTTACACAACCAGAACTATGCTGGCTTAGTAGCTAACCTACAGCAGAGACTTAGCATGTGTTTTGATTACAAGGAGTGTGGTCGTTATGACCATCACAGTTGAGACCAATGGTTATTGATTGTGATATATAGAAAGTCAGAAAGCTGGTCAGATTAAAGCTTTCTGGGTTGTTTTTTGTTTTATTTATTATTATTTGTAGGAGAGGGTCTGAAGCGAGGCTCCCATTCCAGCTCACGTTCTGGAAGCAGGAAGAACCGGGTATACTCCATCGGCCTGGGGCGTTCCCAGTCCGGCTGCATGTCGGAGGAGGCCGACGACGGACTTCCAATCAACAGTAAGACGCTGGAGAATTTTTTTTTCCAGTGCTCATCAAGAGTTCAGTAAATCGAAAGTTTATGGAAAAAGTGAGATAAAGAAAGATAAAAATACTTCACTTAAGACGCTGAGGTAGCTTGCAAAAATAGCACATTGTTTTTAAACTGTAAGATTTAAAGATTATGATGCTAAATGGTAAGGACAGGAGAGTGAATCATATGTTAAGCTGAAGGAAAATACAATAAAATTGTGGCCGTGTTATATATATATATAGTTTTGTTTTTATCCCGATTTTAAGTCACTTCATCTTAATCAACTCACATCTTTCATTCTATAGTATTGTCAACTATCCATTAGAAGATTTTGCACACAAATTGGCTTTTCAGGTCAAACTGACCGCTCTTGAACCAATCTGTCTAGGTGCTGAAGACGGCCTCTCTCCCTGTGGCACACCCTCATCCTCCGGTTGGGAAAGATGTAGCTTAACCGAGAGTGAGTTCCAAAATACTATTAAGTAAACAAATCCCTCTTAAGGATTTATCATCAATTGGTTTGACACAGGAGACATTGTCAGGCTTCCATTCGTAAATATCCGGTTCTATTTTGGTCATGAACCACGCTGACATTTGCATTTAAACCCCACTTTTGGATTGCCAAAAACTATTTTGGTGGTCGGCAGTGCTTATTGATAGATAGACTTCCAGAGCTCAACACACACACACACACACACACACACACACACACACACACACACACACACACACACACACACACACACACACACACACACACACACACACACACACGAATACTCCAATCAATCAAAATTGGGCACACAGAGAGAGAGTGAGAGTGCTTGTCCTTGGCTGTCAGTGCTGGTACTCAGCATGCGTCCTTTATCGCTGAACTGTGCCACAGCGTCTAAAGTGAAAACCATTATATCTCACAGCATCTGTCTGTCTCTCTCGCTCTCTGTCCCCCCCCCCTGTCTCTCTCTCTCTCTCTCTCTCTCTCTCTCTCTCTCTCTCTCTCTCTCTCTCTCTCTCTCTCTCTCTCTCTCTCTCTCTTTACCTCAGCCAATCAGAGGAGCCCGTCGGTGACCTCCGACCAATCACAGAAGTCTGTGGAGAGCTTCTTTTCCGCCAGGTGGGTGGCACCCACAACTGGGTTTCAGGGAAGCCAAAGACACTTCTCAAACTAATCTACCATCTTATTGCTGACTAATGAAAGAGTCCAGCGCAGTCAACTTTTATTATCAGCCCAAATAGGAGATATTTACTTTGCCCATTGAAAGAGACAAAGTTCTGTCCTCCGGCATATTTATTAGTCAATTACCTCTGCACTTTTTTCTTTGCATACCAATGACTTGCAAACCATGTACCGACACAGTACCTACTAACTGAAGCTAGTTTATGTTTTAGGTTGCATTTAGTGCCACGTTTTTAAGGAATCATCTACTCAAAATCAGTACAGGTTTCACCGTACGTTTATAAATCTGTCTGCAAATGGATGGCGTACTACCGTGGACCTTCTTTTGGCAGGCAAATGTTGTCTTAATAGGATTCACATTTTATAGTTTTTGGTTCTCTTTACTACTATTTCTTGTTTTTTTTTTTTCTTCTAATATCACACAAAGGAAACTCAACTATGACTCAATGGAACCACTTACAGGAAACTAGCTTGCTTGTCATCGTTAAAATTAGCTCTCTTATTATCAACAGACCAATTCAAAAGCAATTTCTTTACAATGTGCCTTTTTGTTAACATTCCTATTAATCCATGATTGACAAGTACATTTTAGTCTCCTTGCCCTGTGCACATTTCTGGTCACATTGTATTTTAATTTTTGTTATTACAGTATAAATATATTTTTTTCTTTAACCGCCCTCATGATGGACTATAATTGTGGAGGCATTTAAGCAGTGAGATTCATTTCTTGCTGTCAATTATTTAAGAGTTGTGGGCTCTTGTGTCAAGGTTTTTTTTGTGATTAATGCTTTCTCCCCTCCACATTTCACTCTTTAGACTCTGGCATAGAGCTCTTTTCATGTATGAGTACGTCAGGGCCTCAATTGATCCTATTCATCGTCCAGGAAAATGAATAAGAATGGATTTCTGCTCTGCATGTGGTGACCCAATATTTCCTTTCAAAAGATCATCCTACAGATCTATAAAAAACAGGAAAATCTATGTCCAGAATTGTGGTTGCAAGAGTTAAATGCTCCATCTCTCCCAATATCTCTGGCTCTCTTTCCCTATCAATCTCTGTGTCTCTCGCTCTTTCCCCTTCTCCCCTGTCTTCCATCTGTTGTCCCTCTCTCTCCCGCCTGTTAGGCTCAGCCTCACCAGGACCCGTCTGTTGACCCGAGCCGCGAGGGGCTTCATGTGTCGATCGCAGAGCAAGACCAGTGACTCGGTGGGCGAGAGCGACAACGAGAGCAAAGACTACGTTCCCCTTGTGAGTGACGGGCCACACGGGTGCTTTATGCACTGTTTATGCTGCTGTGATGCATGCCAATCTGTTGTTTGGTCTTTGTAGTCCACAAATAAAATAAACCCCAGTGTCCCTTTTGTTCCCAAAAGGTTTTAACTGTTTATATTTTTACACAAGGGCTGAGTGCTTGGATTAGATTGTACTTTATTGCTAACATGGTGGAAATTATTTTGTTATCAATTGGCCATCACATGATAACAATCGTACTGTAGAAAGCGTAATAGATAAACAGGAAAACTAAACAAAAAATTAAATGAGGGACAAATACGTCAAAAATAAAAATACCAATATAATGGTCTAATAACATGTCATAAAGCATTTTGTAGCAAATTGAAGAGGTTTTTCTTCTTTCCCACAGGTGTCCTTACAGCTGGCCTGTGGGGCGTTTTCCCTGGACAGCGCCCTCTGCGACGCCATCAATGTCCCCATGGACAAACTCAAGTGGACCTCTCCCTTCGCCAGCCATCGGGTCAGCCTGGGACACCTGTCCCACTCTGCCAGCCGCAGCACCGACGGCGTGACCGAACACATCCATACCAGGCCTCCCTTCGAGCCCGACGCCCAGAATAAACAGCCCCAGACTGGGGAACTGGTGGCGGGTAGCTCCCCTCACTGGAGCCCCCATGGCCCTAGGTCTGAGCCTGGACCTGGCTCCGTCCCCATGGCCAGACCTTCCTCCACCATATCTGAACCCGCCATCTTGCCTCACTCCATGACGGACAGCGGGAAGGGCACAGCGTCCGACGGCGCGGAGACGCCTCAATTGTCTGGTGGCCTTTCCAGGCTGGAGCCAGAGAGCATGGTGTGGGCCACGGCAGTGGCTCTAGCCTGGCTGGAGCATAGCTCAGCCAGCTACTTCATTGAGTGGGAGCTGCTGGCAGCCAAGGCCAGCATGTGGCTGAGTGGCCAAAGTATCCCTGAAGGTCGAGATCTGGCCTCGGTCAAGGCTACGGCCAACCAGCTCTTCATCATCCTCAGACACTGGGACGAGAACCTACAGCTTAACATGCTCTGCTATAATCCTAACAGTGTTTAAAGCCCTGTTGACAGACCCAAACCGCATGGAACCAATAGCAACCCCTTAACATACTATGCTAACAGACGCTATACGCACTTCTCTCTCTCTCTCTAGAAGACAGTTTTCTGTACAGGTGTCTGTTTTTGTCGGTGAGGTTGTGAGTCTTTGCATGGTTTATTTGAATTTTTTTATTTTTTTGGTTGGTGTGGTTGGTGGTGTGGTGTAATGACCTTGAACATATCACAAGCCTCTCAGAGGCATATTTGCTTGTTAGATAGTTGTTTTCCTGGTTGGCGGGTGCTCTGTATTGATCCTCTGCCAGCTTGAGCTGAGATTTGACTGAGAAGGCAGCAGAAGTTTTAGGGGGGGAGGGCGGGGGGGTTCGTTGTAAAGGAAATCAATACTGTTAGAAAGCCAACCTGCTGGAAAAAATGTATTCTGTGTCCATCCATATCAAAGTCAACAGAATACCATAATGTGCCATTTCCATTTATTTTATTATTTTACGTTTTTCTACTCATTATCTACTGATTAGTGCATCGTACTGTAAGTTTTGTACAGCGATTAGCAACAGATTGCTATTTACGTTCAAATGAAGTTCCACACCCCTAAACCATTGATTGTTTGACAGAAGAGAAATACTATATTATCTTCATCATATTGATGTCTGATAATGTAGGACTTAAGTTATTAACTTATTAAAATTATTTAAAAATACTGCATTTATCTACTGAATATAGTCTATTTCCATGACCCCTACAGCCATGTTGGAACCCATTTTACAATATAATCGGAAGGAATCTCTTCCATTTTGTTTGTCCTCATTGACCATAAGTGCCTAACAATGTTTACGTGCTAACACACTTATAAGAAGCATGGTGTGTTTTGTCTCGTCATTCATAACGGTTATGTTGTGGTTATTTTTGTAGCAGACAAAATATTATGCTATTAAAAACAGTAATTAACTTTGTTCATGCATGTTCCTGTATTTTGTGTTCATATTTCCACAGTAGTTGATTTCCTCAGGTATAATTATGAATATTATTTGCCCTAGACCGGGATGCATCCAGATTCCTGCAAGGGCCACAATGTTTGATGACATGTATAACAAGGGATGGCATTCGTATACTTGAGACCTGTTCTGCTGCATTTGACTCTCTGAAAAGAGAAATGGATGTCATATTTGAGCTGTGTACCGTAAGCTTCAAGCGTTATCGTTTAGAAAGGCTTTAATTGTTGGAAGTGTGTTGCCATGTTGAGGCCGTCGATACCCTTTCAAGAAGATTTTGAAAATGATTGTTCAGTGTTAAGGCTGTGTACTGGCTTTAAATGTGCAAATGTCAATGCTTTGACTAGCGATGTAGCTGCATGTAATAAAATGTGGTAATTGCCAAAGCCAAGTGTGTGAGCACATACATTATTTTCTCTTTCTAGTACACCCAATCTCCAGCTTTTATTATATTGGTCCTAATGCATCTCTTTTTCTACAAACATATCAATGATCCTTTATCCTTCAATTCCACTTTCAACGACAATGTATAAGGATTTCATGCTCTCCGCCCTTTGGGTTAAAAACTAAAGATGATGGTAGTACTTGTTATTGCCAGTAGATGCTGCACCACAGTCCAGAATGCCAAGTCAGAAAATCAACTAAAAAATAATGTGTTTTAATAAATTTGACAGAAACACTGCTTCAGAATGTATACAAACTCACTTTGAAAATGTATTGGAATGAATTGCACATATTTGATGGTAGGCTAAGGTATTTGTTTATCTAACAAGTATGATATGAGATATTAGGTTGGCAATAGACATTTCTGTCTTCCCAGACTGTACCTTATTAACAACAAGAGGGCTCTTTGAAATCAAGCTAATTAGGACAACAAGCCTCTAGAACTGAAACCCACCCTAATCACAGGTGAAGTAAATACTACATTTGTAAAGTAGCGGGAGAAAACAGAGGAAAAAAAGCAAATAGAATGCCAGAGGAGAGAGTTGGCGAATAGAAAAAAGAGAAGGTAAAAGGTACAGCGAAGAGAAAAACAGAGAAATGTTGTTGTGATGTGGAGAAGAAAAGATATAGAGAGGTATGGTGAAATAAAAGCTCATTAAAACAGCATCAGATGAAACAAGTCATTTAACCAAGCCCTGAAACATCAAAAAACAAGATGAAGCACTTCTTGTTGATCCACAGTGCTTTGAATGGCAGTCCTCCACAGATGGTGTAGAAAATTATGCCATGACAATCTTGGGAGAAAAAAAGCGTTACAATTTTCAAAAAGAAGTAGATGGGGGAACAGACAGACAGACAGACAAACAGACAGGCAGGCAGGCAGGCAGGCAGGCAGGCAGGCAGGCAGGCAGGCAGGCAGGCAGGCAGGCAGGCAGGCAGGCAGGCAGGCAGGAAAGAAAGCAAGGCAGAAGGTTAGATGTCCAGGGGCAGTAGTTCACTTCCTTGGAGTACAGTACACTTTTTTGGAAACTGATTATTTGCTTGCTGCAAATTATGTTGGTGATATTGGTAGGCTACTGCCATCTTACATAAGCCACTTCTATCCTATCCAATTGAGCCATTTCTTTCTGAGTTAACTTTGAACTTACCACTCTTTGCAACTAGTTTAGTAATAGACTTCTCACTATATATCAATGTGAGAGAGTGGGGAATACGCGTCTAACACAGGTAATGGCCAGTAGAATCAATGACTGTAGATTCACAATAACACATCAAATGATGATGATTATTACAGTGAGCAAGTAATAGGCGTTGGTAGCCATTATAATCATTATGTTACCAATGGCACAAAAGAACCATGGAATGAAAAAAATATCCATACCAGCTTTTGTAAAAGAGGAACAATACGTATTGTGTACATGAATCTGTTCTATAAGTCTCATGTCTGAAACATTTTTTTACACTTAATAACATCTCCATAGCAACTGCAAGGTGCATGATCCCAGCAGTCATGCTCATCATCTTACAATAACTCATTTAGATTTGTACTGAACAGGAGGTTTACGATAAGTTTAAAAAAAATCTAATTCACATATTCAGGAAGAGTTTCCCACGAGTGAAGTTATCCTCCCTCACACCTGGCCGTGACCGGCCAGCACTGGAATAAATTAAATAATAATAATAATGATGGTAAACATGGTCCACTGATTGGAACTATCCATCCATCCATCCATCCATCCATCCATCCATCCATCCATCCATTAGCTATACCGCTTATCCTGTGCAGGGTCGCGGGGGGCTGGAACCTATCCCAGCCGACACAGGGCGAGAGGCGGGCTACACCCTGGACAGGTAGCCAGTCTATCACAGGACTGACACATAGAGACAGACAACAACTCACATTCACATTCACACCTACGATTGGAACTAATAAGGACTTAAAAATACCAAATGGGTAGCAAATTGGATAAGCACAAACATAATGATTTGTTATTAAAGCCACTATAGGCAACTTTTTTGTATTAACGAATTAATCAATTAATCAATACATTTCGTCTGATAGTACATTGTAATGTCTATGGGAAAATAAAAAAATCGCGGTGCAGATCGGTCCTTTGAAGTTTTATTAAAGTAAGTAATATTTTACACAAATTTTGTCTGCCGCTGTGCAGGATCTCCCGCAAAACTGTGACGAATTGCTTTATGGCATAAGGAAGTGTATGGGGTTTAAATTGTGGCACAAGGAAGTGCGTCACCAAATCAGGAAGAGATGCCCATACTTGGAGTATAGCAGTTGATCATACTAGCAAGTGTGCTAGTCATGGAATGGCCATAACAAACACCATGTTCGAACATAAGCATGCTCATAAGTGTACCTGGTACCAGAGCACCCTAGGCAGAAGGTCGATGATCGATTTTGTTATCGTATCATCGGACCTGAGGCCATATGTTTTGGACACTCGGGTGAAGAGGGGGCAGAGCTGTCAACTGATCACCATCTGGTGGTGAGTTGGGTCAGGTGGCGGGGGAAGCCTCTGGACAGACCTGGTAAGCCCAAACGTGTAGTGAGGGTGAACTGGGAACGTCTGGAGGAGTCCCCGGTCCGGGAGACCTTCAACTCACACCTCCGGCGGGGCTTCTCTGGCATCCCTGTGGAGGCTGGGGGCATTGAACCGGAGTGGGCGATGTTCAAAGCCTCCATTGCTAAAGCTGCGTCTGAGAGCTGTGGTCTCAAGGTCTTAGGTGCCTCAAGGGGCGGTAACCCTCAAACATCCTGGTGGACACCGGTGGTCAGGGGAGCTGTCCGATTGAAGAAGGAGTCCTTCCGGGATATGCTATCCCGGGAGACTCCGGAGGCAGTTGCAAGGTACCGACAGGCCCAAAGGACTGCAGCCTTGGCCGTGGCAGAGGCAAAGCAGCGTGTGTGGGAGGAGTTCGGAGAAACCATGGAGAAGGACTTTCGGCGCGCACCAAAGCGGTTCTGGAAGACCATCCGACACCTCAGGAGGGGAAAGCAGGGAACCATCCAAGCTGTATACAGTAAGGATGGGACGTTGTTGACCTCAACTGACAAGGTGATTTGGAGGTGGAAGGAACACTTTGAGGAACTCCTGAACCCGACAAACCCACCCTCTATAGTAGAGACAGAGCTGGAGGATGATGGGGGATCAGCATCAATCTCGCTGGCGGAGGTCACTGAGGTAGTCAAACAACTCCACAGTGGCAAAGCCCCAGGGGTTGATGAGATCCACCCAGAAATGCTGAAGGCTCTGGGTGTTGAGGGACTGTCATGGATGACACGTCTTATCAACATTGCGTGGAAGTCGGGAACAGTACCTAAGGAGTGGCAGACCGGGGTGGTGGTTCCCCTGTTCAAAAAGGGGGACCGGAGAGTGTGTGCCAACTACAGAGGCATCACATTACTCAGCCTCCCCGGGAAAGTATACTCCAGGGTGCTGGAAAGGATGGTTCGACCGATAGTAGAGCCTCGGATTGAGGAGGAACAATGCGGTTTCCGGCCTGGTCGTGGAACAACGGACCAGCTTTTTACCCTCGCGAGGATCTTTGAGGGGGCCTGGGAGTATGCCAATCTGGTCTACACGTGTTTTGTGGATTTGGAGAAGGCGTATGATCGGGTTCCCCGGGAGATACTGTGGGAGGTGCTGCGAGAGAGGGGGTCTCTATTCAGGGGCATCCAATCTCTGTACTCCCAAAGCGAGAGCTGTGTCCGGGTCTTCGGCAGTAAGTCGGACTCGTTTCCGGTGCCTCCTCCAAGGCTGCGCTTTGTCACCTATCCTGTTTGTGGTATTCATGGACAGGATCTCACGGTGTAGCCGCGGGGGAGGGGGGCAGGGTTGGTGGGCAGAGGATTGCATCACTGCTTTTTGCAGATGATGTGGTCCTGATGGCATCATCGGTCTGCGACCTGCAGCACTCATTGGATCGGTTTGCAGCCGAGTGTGAAGCGGCTGGGATGAGGATCAGCACCTCCAAATCTGAGGCCATGGTTCTCAGCAGGAAACCGATGGATTGTCTACTCCAAGTAGGGAATGAGTCTTTACCCCAAGTGAAGGAGTTCAAGTATCTCGGGGTCTTGTTCTCGAGTGAGGGGAAAATGGAACGAGAGATGGGCCGGAGAATTGGAGCAGCGGGTGCGGTGTTGCAGTCGCTTTATCGCACCGTTGTGACGAAGAGAGAGCTGAGCCAGAAGGCAAAGCTCTCAATCTACCGGTCTATCTTTGTTCCTACTCTCACCTATGGTCATGAAGGGTGGGTCATGACCGAAAGAACGAGATCGCGGATACAAGCGGCGGAAATTAGTTTCCTCCGGAGGGTGGCTGGCATCTCCCTTAGGGATAGGGTGAGAAGTTCAGCCATTCGTGAGGGACTCGGAGTCGAGCCGCTGCTTCTTTGCGTAGAAAGGAGCCAGTTGAGGTGGTTCGGGCATCTAGTAAGGATGCCACTTGGCCGCCTCCCTAGGGAGGTGTTCCAGGCAAGTCCAGTTGGGCGGAGGCCACGGGGCAGACCTAGGACCAGGTGGAGGGATTATATCTACACACTGGCCTGGGAACGCCTTGGAATCCCCCAGTCAGAGCTGGTTAATGTGGCCCGGGAAAGGGAAGTTTGGGATGCCCTGCTGGAACTGCTACCTCCGCGACCCGACCCCGGACAAAGCGGATTAAGATGATGATGACATACTAGCAAGATGCAGTGACCACAAGCATGCTCCATGTCTTCTTTGAGACGGTCAGGGAAAATAATCACATTAAGTAAACAGTGGGGGTCGCCAAAATCACCTCCTACACATTTAAACTGCCTCTAGTAACTTTAACAATAAATAATACCTTATATTTTTTGTCACATAATGCATAATCTTGGCATTTAGTTGGATTTAGAAATGAATGTAAGAGACCAATAATTCAACATTATTAATGTGAAATTTTGTAAGATAGGGCTTACTCATTTGTTAGAAGAACACGTTTGTTAGCCAATGAACAGATGTTTGTTATTCAACATAAACCCTGATATCCAAACACTGCTGGAGACAGTGTTGTAATTGAACTGTAACGCAATTGTGTTGAGCAAAGATACAAGCAGTCCTATTTATAAAGCATACAGAAACAAACAACAAACAACAAACAAACATTCTTTGCGAAGTCTTGAGCAGAATTTAGAGCAGAAAATCGTGCGTTGCTCACGGTTAAGCAATCATACAGCATATAGCACATACACACAAACAGACACACACACACACACACACACACACACACACACACACACACACACACACACACACACACACACACACACACACACACACACACACACACACACACACACACACACAGATGTGACAGTTCCATATCAATGAGAAGGTTTATTACAAGTTACAAGAGGCGTTTATCTGTTTGATGATTTTGGCGACCCCTACCGTTTGCTAGTGTATTTATTTTTCCCTAAACGTAGCAAAGGACACATGCATTCAGAATGCTCGTGGTCACTCCATATTGCTAGCACGATCAACGACCATACTCCAAGTATGGGCATCTCATCCTGATTTAGTGATGCACTTCCTTGTGCCATAAAGCAATTTTTCACAGTTTCGCGGGAGATCTTGCCGGGTGGCAGACAAAATTTGTATTTGTTTTATTCTCCCATAGACATTACAATGTGCTATCAGAAGAAATGTATTGAAATGTATTGATAATCCGTTAATATAAAGGTATTGAGGTTGCCTATAGTTGCTTTAAATGACCTGCGGTCACCTCAGTGTTTTTGTTAATCTAAATAGTTGAAGGAAATTACTCCCACCTTCCCTCGTCGTCATCTCGTGTCTTCTAGGATTATTAATCAAGAATGTGACTACAGTCTTGTGTTTCGTGCATTGACTAAATGGTCACTTGGTGTTTTCCTAGTAGGGGGCTCTCACCGAAGCAGATGAGACTAAACCAAATTTAACTGTATTTCCATCTTTCATTCAATGAACATGGCTCAAATACGAGTATTTCAGAATGTTTTTTCTTTTTCATTTTGAAATGCTCATCTTAGAGAGATCGCTCCGAATCTAAAGTTCATAAAAACAGGCATTATTTTTGAGGCTGTTTAGGGATGATCAATATTGGCCTTGAAGCACTGAATGGCAATTTCAGGGAGATGAAACCAAAGTAAAAGAAATGAAAGGAGTATATCATTGCTAAATGAATTATTATCCTTGCAACAGAAAAAATGCCCATCTACATCGCATTCCCTCCTTTTATATAAAATGATTTGCTTGCCCATCCACAAGCCCTCGTCTATCACCTTCAACCCACCCTTTCCATAAACCTGTTACAACCCTAAGTCTGACTTCTCATCAGGGTGCCATGTATCAACACCAGTGCGTCATACAACAGACGTCAGGGTTTACTGCCAGTGCGTCTGTGAACATATAGCATAAACCAAAAACTTAAAAATAAACCATCAGGGAATGAATCAATCACGATGGCTCACAGATGATTTTCTGCAAACACATGGCCATGACATAGTTGATTGGTAGAAGCTTAGATGTCTCACTTTCCATTGCATTCCACAGAGTAAAACTACTAACCAAACTTCTAACTATAGGATGCCACACACAAACAACTTGTGTTTTGTCTTTGACCACCAATTAAGAGTAAAGAACGACGCAGAACCTATAAAAAAAGTACATTAACAAGGACCATCAAACACCTACAACACTGAGTGGGATGGAACCATAATAATTGACGATAGTGATAAAAACAGATTCCAATGAATTGTTAACCGAATGGTCAGTGAGGCCAGGCCAATGCGCCCACGCACACACAGATCAACACCCTTTTGACACTGTCTGTTGACAGTTTGTTGCCACCGAGCTGGCATTGTGGGTCCAATTGTCAACGCTGAGCAATCCGTGATCAGCCAGCTGGACAACGGGGCGGAAGCTGTGATCCGAATTTTGCTAGCCTATACATCAACCCAATTTATTATCCATCAACCATCTAACATCACAACGTTCAGTCCAGCATCGCCAGTCTGTCCAGAATCATGGTTAACCAGCAAATTATAAAAATAAACCCTGGTTTCAACTTTGCAGCAACCGACACCGGGGAGTGGCAGCAGGGCTCATGAGCAGTTGCCAAGGCAACAGTCCTGGCTGTCCGTTGTTTTGTTTTGTTTTTTTTTACACCCCAGCTTACGGTTGTCTTACCAAGAGTGCCGCCATGTGTTATCACAGATTTCAGGGGAAATCAGAGGGGGTCTCAGGCGTTTAAACGCGGTGATTAACGTCCTGTTGTCTAGCATTTCCTCTTCTAACCAGACACACTTCACAGTAGCAGTCCAAGTCATTAGACAGACTATTCTCAAGCTGTCACACATGTCTGTTATACCATACACACTGTTGACAAACTTTTGTAATTGTGGCAAAATGTCTGTGTGTTAATAAAACTGTTACAACTTCTTCAATCATTAAAATGTTATTGTATTAAATTTTGAAAGCAAGACCACAATGGAAAATAATAAAATAAAACAATAAGGTCCAATGCTGTTGAAACTCATATGCTTCAAAGTAACGTGATGTGCAGACAAATCCGATAAACCAGCACAAATGACTGTGCAGCCACCAATTTGGAAAGACAATTATTGACACCTTGTGGTAAACACCTGTTCTGTCTGCTGCATCTATAATTCATCATTACGTTTTTTTCTAAGGTCTTCATGCAGAAAGAATCTGGAGCAGAGATGTCGTTTCCCACCGAAAGCTCTGGAGCACACATACAGTAAAGACACTTATTTTGAGCAGTGAGCTCTTAGTGTCCACTGTAAACATTTGGACATGCCAATTGAACAATTTTATCATTGTCTGGATCAACTCATCAATAGGTATTGTTCAACAGCTTTGAACAATTATTTCAATAAGAAAACAATATACACCTGTGCATTGTACAGGTATTGTCCCTTTTGTCATTCACTTGTGAACTTAAATGTTTGATACAATTATACCATAAATAAAAAATGAACGTTTGTCTCGTTCCCAGTCTTCAACCCTGCTAATTTTGAATATAAAACTAAACCTGCAACAAATAATTAAATCAACTATGAAGCCCTTACAATTACGTGGTGTATGTAGGGATTTGGAAGATTGTGTTTGTTTAAGGAGAACGAACAGAGAAGTGGTTGTTTTTGGTTTGTGTTGGGCACGAGGTGTATAGCTGGACTATTATAAGAGTGTAGGTATTTAAAAGGGGCAGGATAAGTATATTCCTTCTTCATGCTCCATTTTGGACATGTGATATGTATTTGTGTTGTTCATTGAGAATTCAGTGTTTATGCTCAAGTAAATTGGATTAGTTGTTTCGTTTTTCTACAACATAATTTTTTGTTTCATACATGTATTTCTTTTTTTAAGCTTACAATTTATTTATTTTTACGTTTTATATACGTATAAAGATGATAAAGGATTTAATATATGTATATATATATATATATACTGTATATATATATATATATATATACAGTATATATAATGCTTCACAGGGTATATTTCTACATGGCAAACTTGTAAATCATGTGTCTTTGTATGCAACTATGAAATGCCACCTTGGCTCAAGCTAAACTAGTCATAAACCAAATGATAATCTATGAGAAATGTCTGGCCATTTCCGATTGCACAAAAATGAATAAAATCTAGAATAAGTCTCAATTCTCAACCTAAACAAATTGCAGAGATCTCATATTCTATTTCGTCTCTTTCCTACAGTCCTGTTTCTCATCTAAAACCTAATTGGTCTTGTCAATGTGTAATTACTCTCTCTATCAGAAAGACAGCGCTCTTCTTCAGTAATTCATTGAGCAAGGAATATATCCAATTTAAAAACACAGTGGACTTGTTAAAGGTACAGGTACAAATTGGGCAGTAAACAACAGCTGTTTAGAGTTGAGGGCAGTGTACATGTTTTAAGTGAATTACACGAAAGTGTAGCGATGTCTAATGTTGGCTTGTTTCATGTAAGTTAGAGACATATTTTGTGTATATTTTACATATGGGTTCTATTAAAACCTGAGGAGACGTCAGAGACAGGATCACCAATTTACCTCAGTTGTGTAGATTTGTTATGGTTTCCATGACAAGTATACTTTTAGGGAAATATCTTTTCCAAAGAAAATTATTGCATGCAATAACTTAAAGGCATCGCAAAGACGAGGCTACAGAATAAGAAAATATAACATCAATATAGTTTGCCGACAGACCTATTATATTCTATGAGGTTTCCCAATAAAAGCATGGTATATAATATGTCTATAAACAATTCATCCATCCTTCAGGAAAATTTCCTGAAATCACAGAGGACAATTATTGTCATGTAATAAAAGTAAGCTCAATGCAGTATGAGAATAACAGAGAAACATTCCGCCTATGTCACCATGTGCTCGTATCGCTTTCACAAGGCATTCAAATTCAAACATCCCAAGAGGAAGATAATGGAGAGAGTCTTTGATGGTTCACCCAGGATCATTATATCTCCACTCAGAGCTCTCTACATGGGACCTGATTGGTAGCCTCATAGGTTTCCATGGTGTTATAACAAGCTATATTGCTTTCATGTTGGTGGCAGATGGTTTAGAAACAGTAAACATGTAAATGCATGCTCCCCTTCATTTTTCCCCATCTCTAACTGGTGTCTCAAAGTCACAGGTCAAACAAATATATTTCCCCTGACTTTTTATTTAAATCAACCTGTTATGTGTTACAATATTCACAATATTTAAGTTTCAGCCAAAACAAGAAAACTAGTAAACTCCCACTATTTACAATATTTAAGTTTCAACCAAAACAAGAACACTGTTCAACTCCCAAATCCTCCAATAAAAAATTAGGTGGGGTCAAAGTTTTTCTTAAATACAAAAGTATGGGGTCATTATTGTAGCAAAACTATTTGCAAATGCGCGTGGAGAGTTGTGTATCTGTATCTCAATCCGTGCGTGCGTAAACAGGTTTGTATTTGTATAAAAAATACCCGTCTGTATTCAAATTTGCAAGTGTATTGAGAGTTGTATATGTGTAGACAAATCTGTGAATGCGTGCATAGATCTGTAAATGTGTAGACAAATCTGTAAATACGTACGTGGATATTAATGGCTAAAAGTCGTAAGTATTTTGCTGCGAGAGCTGAAAATACAGACAAGCATAAATAACAACTGACGCGGGCCTCTCAATTGGATGTGTTTTTACACGTGACTTTTGCTAAACTTCTGCCGTTGCAGAGATCTGCATTCTCGATATCTGTGCGTGTGTAGCGATTTGTCTTTGTCGAGATTCGTCTGTGTGACAGAGATCTGTCCCTGTGGCGATTCGTCTGTGTGTCGATGTCCGTAGGTGTGTCTCCGTAGAAAAGTATGAAACTTAAACGATATGCTAATGTTCGATTGTTGTGCAATTTGTTGCAATATTTCTAGTGAAGTCAACGTTTTAAGTTATTGCTCTCGAACGCAGTATTAATTTAGCTAATATACTTGGGCTACTAATGAAAGTGTAAACCGTTTAATCTCCAACTATCCAACTTTCCTTTCTTTTTAATAAGTGAGCAAGAGAAATTTGATAGACAAATACTAAAGAAATTGTAGAAGAGTTGTGAGGGGCACAACTGGCCATTTTATATTGGCATGGCGAAAATTATTTTAATGAACACATTTTGGTTCACACAAAACGTGTCTTTTTCATCAGAAGTGTGTATGATTCTACTGAAAGCCTGAGGGGCTATATGGTTATTTATATCAGAATTAACAAAAATGATGGGGCCTAACCTAGCACTGTACGGTCTACAGTAAAACCAATAGTGAAGTACTCTATAGTAACTAGACTGCAGCAGCTTTTGATAATGCATATGTAGCCTATAGTGCAAATTATTACATTGTATAATCAGTAGGCCTAGTGCAGCATATGGCATGATATCTTAATGTGATGTTTAAATGTGACTTCACAAAACCATCTCTTAACCCTCCTGTTATCTTCAAATTTACAAACATTGTTCGCCCTTTGGGGTCAATTTGACCCCAGTAATTAAAGACTTCAGAAAATTACTTTAATATAAATTGTTGACAAAGTTTATTTGTCAAATACTTTGTCTATTTGTGTACTACATAAATCTGCCATTAAATTAAGCATCACTCCCCACAGCCCCCTTATACAATGTTAAAGTTGCTGTAGGAATTATGTGTTTTCCTCCCCAATGTGGTTTGAACTATAAGGAGTTCTCCTCATACTGAATGCATGGCTATATAAGGTTGGGGCCCTAAAGCATAGGGAAGTATTTTAAATATTATAAAATAGTTTTTGATGGTGGCTCAAATATCAGCCACAACCAGCAGAACAAACCTGCCTAAATTCTTAATTTTTCATATATGTTTTATACAGCTGAAAACAGCCTGGGGTCAAAGTGACCCCGAAGAACACCGATGCGTATAACATGTGTACAGGACACTGAAAACATATTATCGTGTCAATTTGATGTTTAACCAGTTGTCTCTATTATATTAGGAAAAGTAATTAAATATGAAGCAAAACAAATTATGCTAATCATTTCTTTAGGGACGTCAAACATTGAATGGGGTCAAATTGACCCCAAAGATATTAGGAGGGTTAAGCTAAATAATAATTTTATTCAGTTCGTCAACGTCTATGGACGGATATTTATGGGGGTTCGTTCGCATTTTGGTCTGGTTGTGAAACTGCCCGGCGTAAACCTTTATTTGCCTTTCTTATATGGCTGTGCTCTTCGACACACTACATCCAATCAAAGTTTAAAATTCTGGTGGCTAAAACGGGCCGGGCAATCAGTCCGCGGTCACGTTACGTTGTATAGTAGCACCCAGTAAGCAATAGTTATTAGTTGCACCCAGTGTAAGCAATGGATTAATTGATATTGCATATTGCATATGAATGGATGGCAGTTTAGGGCTTCCATATGAATGCAATAAATCATTTGAAAGTTGTGTTTGAGAATGTAAACTAACTGAATACCCATTACTAATGGAATTAGTTAGATTATCTGAGAAAATAACTTGGGAGCGAAACAGCAATATCAGATACCATTAAATTGCAGCCTCGGCAAATGTAACGACTAACGTAGCCTATATTCTATAGCCTAGTTTAAACTGTAGCCTAGTTCAAAGCTTATTTACCGGCTCATGTGACATTATTATAAACGCGTTGATTGGATGTTACATGTCGAAGTGCACTTTGGGAGTCACAGAAATTTCTACTGAGACACACAGACGAATCGCCACACGGACGGATCTCTATCACACAGACGAATCTCGACACAGACAAATCGCTACACACGCACAGATCTCGAGAATGCAGATCTCTGCCACGGCAGCAGTGTGGCAAAAGTCACGTGTAAATACACATCCAATTGAGAGGCCCGCGTGAGTTGTAATTTATGCTTGTCTGTATTTTAAGATCTTGACTTTTAGCCATTAATATCCACGTACGTATTTACAGATTTGTCTACACAT
This sequence comes from Galaxias olidus, assembly GCA_026901105.3. Classification (NCBI taxonomy): domain Eukaryota; kingdom Metazoa; phylum Chordata; class Actinopteri; order Galaxiiformes; family Galaxiidae; genus Galaxias; species Galaxias olidus. The sequence goes on along the minus strand of JAPMUY010007846.1, from coordinate 455,908 downwards.
TTACAGATCTATACACGCATTCACAGATTTGTCTACACATATACAACTCTCAATACACTTGCAAATCTGAATACAGACGGATATTTTTTATACACTTACAAACCTGATTACGCACGCACGGATTGAGATACTGATACACAACTCTCCACACGCATTTGCAAATAGTTTTGCTACAATAATGACCCCATACAAAAGTGGCAATTGGTTTTACCATTTGCATTATTTGGAGTCAATAGATAGGATTTTGAGAAGGTGTTGAATTTGACTCCAGGCATACTGTTACAATTGCCCCCTGATTACCCATAGGTAACTTGATGAGATGATATGATTTTGGCGACCCCTACCGTTTGTTTAGTGTAAGTCTAAACATTTTTCCCTAACCGTCGCAAAGTCGTTCCTTATGCCGTAAAGCAAATCGTTACATTCGCGGGAGATGTAACCTGTTGCAGAGTAAAAATGTTTGTATAATATTGAGACTTCTAATTACTTATTTCGTTTTCCCATAGACATTACAATGTGCAAACTGTAGAAAGGTATTGTACGTTAATACAAAAAAGTTGCATGTAGTGGCTGTATGGATTTACGTTAGTAGCTTCCAAATGCTGTGCTATATCCAAGGCTCTCCATTTTCGGCAAGTAAGCTTTTTTATAACCATGCGTGTATTATATTTTTTATTAACAAGGTTCTGTTTACACTTTAAAATGTTTTGGATAGAAAAATAAGTAGTTAGCTGTGTATTGATGGATTAACATTAGGCTGGTGTTACAGTAGCTAAGCGTAACAGATGTACATTAACGTTATAACTTAAGCTAAATTGGTGTTGCTCTCATTTCAAGTGCATGATGCATTCAGTGTTTGTATTGTTAATAACTAAGCAGTTAATTTTATTTCACATTGATTACAACAAAAAATCTAACAATGTTAAGACTTTTTTGACTCGGTTGTGGCCTTAGTCACAAGTCTACCAATGTTAATTGGCTATTCAATGTCTTGTAGCTTCACATTCCCTGCTGTCTCGGCTTGTACTGGCCATTCTTGCTGTATTCCTGACTGGCTGTGAGTATGTTTTCTAATCTTGTCAGTATGGTAACATTCGAACATAACTAAACATGTGAAATTACGTTTATAAAAGGTGCTCTCTGACAGCAACGGCGGGGTTAAGCTGCTACTTTCCTTGATTCTAATGTACATTTTCAAAGGAGGGGCATGGGTGTTGGAGCATTAATGGAGCGATTGGAGAGGTAATCAAAAGTTCAATTATTCTTTAGTTTATGCAAATCCAAAGCGAAAATCGCTATGCGTTAACCAATCCGATACTTGTCATCTCCTTGTCATAGTCAGAGTTATAGTCACTTGATTACTCTATCACTTGATTTACTGTTTACTGTCACAACACTTTTAATCTTTAATTCTATTGTGCGGGGTAATTTTTATTTTTACAGCCAATTATTTATTGTTCAGGATAACTTAATGTGTATCATAAATGTTTATTGTGTGCATTTGACTTGTGACTGGACACCAAAATTGTCTGTCTGTCTGTCTGTACAACAAACTTGATGGAGAGAAATATGGAGGAAAATCTTATCGCAGTGTCTTAAATTCTCTGTAACTGAATGCACACGACGTGGTTATCGTGACATAACCCCTGAAAAATCAAATTAAAAACTACATTCTTACATCTGAAATAATGTAATGTAAAAAATAAATATTGTAACCTAATTTTATATTTTATAATAAAAATTTGACAGATTAGAATGATCAGACCTAAGCTTGCTCGGTCATATCACTAGGCTACCTTGCTGCTGCCGCCAGTCAAATTGATCATAAACGCCCACTAGCTTTCAGCCCGGTGGACGAGGCAATGCTATTAAGTAGAACCAAGCAAGAACAGGCAAGTTCGTCATTTTTGCTATGCATTGAGGGTTAGGTTGCAGCAGCAAGCTGCCACTGCCGCCTGTGTTGCCATTCGTTCAAACACAACAACTCTGAGTGGCAGACACAACAGAAGCAACTTGCTTTCTGAAAGGACTTTAAGTTTTTATGCTGTGTTCGTCCAGTAGTGGTTTCGGAAAAGCGAAAATAATCCCCATGTTGTGCTTTTTGAGGAAACATTAAGCAAAATGAGTGAGTTGGTGTGCAGACCTTGATGAAATTGTGGGTGTCTAACGAAAAGCACCTACAACTAGAGACCTGTTTGGGAATATTTTTGGTTAGTCTAGGGTTGAGCGACACGTTAACATTTTCCAATCGGCCACCATCAGCCCAACAGCCGGCGATTGCCGATATATTCACGCAGGTGTGGGTGCAGCGACTCCCCCCAGGCTCTCATCGATTTTTATGCTAATAAGTAAACAAAAGAAACTCACAAAATGTCTTGAAAGGAAATAGTCTTACACCTATTTTCCTTATTAAACAGAAAAATACAACCGTACACCTTCTGAATTCAGGTTTCTCTCATTTATCGAACTAAGACGAGCTTTATTGCCTTGGTAACTCATCAAAAACATACTTCATTCAAACTCGTGTAGATTTCTATTACACTCGACAGAAACAAAATAAAACTTTCCAAAACAGTTTTGGTTAGTCTTTCCACTGAAGCAAGAATTTCATTGGAGAAGTGCGCTTATTTCCTATCTATTCATTATTCTGCAGCAAGACTTGTCTAAGTAGGCTTGTTGCAAATTAAACCCACCACATTGTATGCTTGACAATGTCATACATGCTACAATGATTTCTATCACCAGCAGCTCAGCTTTTAAGTGATTCTTTACACAAATACTGTCATATACCATACACCCGGGTGAAATGTCAGGAAGGCATGAAAAAATAGATAACGCCCAAGCCTAGTGGTGACACAAGTTAGTTGTTAATGGACAATTACCTTTTTTTCCTCAACAAGCTTACCATTTATCTTTTTAATTCCTTCTCATTTTTATTTTTGTTGCAGGTTTTTCTCATATCTGATCTATCTGATGTTGGTGTGACGTGGAAGAGAAACGTACTCTTTTGGTGGCCTCATTGTTTTGGTAAGTGCATTTAACAAACAGACTCTTCACAGCTGTACTGACAACAGCGTTTTGCATCAGGATGTACAGAAGGTTCTGCAGCTGAAATACCCTGATATTACTCACATTCAGCTCACAAAGAATGTGTCTGTTAATGGAGTGAACTACAGGGAAGATATGGTTGTTGGTCATGGCTCTGCTGGTGGCTTGCCAGAGTTTGCAGAGGTTATCCAGATGGAAGTTGCAGAGAATAGCTTGAGCTTTATTGTTAAAAAGTTGATTGCTTGGTGTACGGGGCATTTAGGGTGTTTGAGTTATGGCCCATATCACAAGTCCCCCTCATTCAACTTGATGCCTTGGTAGACCAGTACCACTTGTCAGATTACAGGATTGGAGGCTGGCGAATGGTGACACTGAAAAGATTCATACATATACAAGGTCAGATCATTATAATTTGTATTGTATTCATGCGTTGCATGAGTTGTATACACTAATACACTAAAGGTCTTAATCTACCTGGGCGGCCCGCCCAAGTAGAGCCTACGTATGGGGAACACTGGTAACAATAGTACCAAACATTGATTTAATAAAATGTTATTTTGTCTCCTTTACCAATTAGATTGAAGAATGGCACAGCATGTTAAGTTGAGAATCATTGTGGACAATGATGACTATAGAAGACTTGATCTCCATTCAGGAATGCCAGAAACTTTGGCAGAGTTGCACAATACAATTCGGCAAGAATTTGGAATTGAAAGAGACTTTCGTATTCAGTTCAGGGATCCTGACTTCAATAATGAATTAATGAACGTTACATCCATTCAAGACATAAAGGATAGAAGTACAGTCAAGTTGGTGTACATGCTTAATGACGTGAGTGTGAGTCCATCTACTTCGATTCTGAATACTGCCTGGTCTTTTGGAGCACCAATAAGCTGCCCCACTTCTCCCAATAAGTCCTCATTGTCCTCAACGGACTCGGATAACATTATTCTGACACAATCAGACAACGAACTGAGAGCAAGTGCATGGCCACGTGAGTTCCCCGTTCCTCGCTTTCCATACAATGTAGAGGTGCAGCTTCAACGTGGAAATGAGAGCTTCAGAGAAACTGGCACTCCACTGAAGATTTCTCCAGGCCTGAAGTCTGACATCTTAGAGAAGCTAGCTGAGGAAATTTTTCAGTATACGGCATATCCCAAAAATTACCAAATAGATGAGGTAGCGGGGGCACTCGTCAAAAGATTTCCATGTTTGAAAGAACCATCTTCCACTGGCTACTATGGCTGGATGATTAGCCTAAAATACAAAATGGGTAATTACAGGACAAAGATGCGAAACATTGGCTGTCCAGAAGTGACTGTAAATGCTTTGAAAAACAAATCTAGTGATGAATGCCTTCCAGCCAAAAATGTAAAGAAGCCTAAAAAGGCTGAAGTCAACTATTTTCCTTCACACCCTGCTGGCGAAACAGATAAAAGCCTAGAAAATGTGAGACTCGAACTGTTGAATGATGTCAGACAAAGAAACCGTGCGGCATGTGTTAGACAGAAGATGTCAAAAACATTCTCCTACAGAAGAAAAGAGGTGGTGCTGGAAAATCCAGATGCCGTAGAGTTTAAAGCCAGGTGGCCTGCACTCTTCTGTACTCATGAGGTAAGCACATGCCTGTTTTTTCCTGGGGTGCCTCTTCTCATCATACAATCTTGGGGGGTAACTGATTTCCTGCCATTACCCTAGATTAATTGGAATCCTTTGGCTTGAACACACTGTACACCACTACACATGCTACCAAAGACGGTCTTGGTTAACAAGGATGTCAAAATTAGATTGCGTCCTTTGATGAAACACTCGCTACAAAATATCATTACGTGAATGGCACAATGACCACTGCTCTTTTTTGTCTATAACAGATACATGTTGAATTCCAGCGCATAACAACAATCCCACTTGAAACAACCTTCATGGCGCAGTTGGACAGCCATTTACCCCAGCTGACATCTATTTTCCAGAAGAAGGGAGGTGTTTCTGGCCAGAAACTAGCCAAATATCTGGCGATCTTGCAAGAGGTAAATATGTGTATACACTGTCTTAAGCAAGGCACTTAATCCTCAATGGCCAGCAGATCAGACTGCGGCAATGTTCCCTCTAAGCTGCATGCTGGCGCGGGCACTCAGACCAGTTGATCCGCGCACAAGATTTTTTTAAGCCGCGCAGAAATGTAAAGAACAAAGAGAGAACTTTAAACTGATATGAGTTTAATAAAATAAAATGCTGGTAAAACATATTGCACTTTCTTATTATTGTTTAAATTATGTACTTGTGTGTGTGTGTGTGTGTGTATGTATATATATATATATATATATATATATATATATATATATATATATATATATATATATATATATATATATATATATATACACACATATACATATAGATATATATAATTTGATTTTTAATTAATGTACTGTACTGTTTTATAGAATAAAGTGATACTCTCATGAATTGATAAACATTATTTTAAAAGGAAATAATGCACTCGGGACACAAAAATATGCATGTCATGTCAGTGACCCAATTGTAATCCTTTTACACAGGCTACAAGTGATGCCAACCTTAAAAGGGCAGCAGCCCTCTTGGCACTTTGCGTCTACCTTGGTGAGGATGAAGGATATCTCATTCGGGAGGGTATTGTAAGTCAGTGTAATTGCATTTGCCAGTCACATGTATTGTCCTAATTATTACAAGGTAGAGAAAATGGCTTTCACAATATGATTTAGTGGGACAAAAACAAAACAAACCTGATACAACGTCACACTGGGCTGCATAACAAGTCCATCTCTCAGTCCTGTCTGACTTCTGGCAGCCCCAGCTCATTGGTTACATATGTTTTAAAAATATAAATCTTTAAAAACACCTCACAAGTATATAATTTTATTCAAGAGAAAATACAATGTGACCAGACTTTAGGGCAAGATTTAAAGGGGACCTATTATGCTTTTTGGGTTTTTCCCTTTCCTTTAGTATGTTCTATAGCTTTTGTGCATGTAAAAGGTCTGAAAAGTTACAAAGCCCAGTCCACACCAAAGGGAGCAACTCTCTCAGAAAAGAGAAAGAGTAAGGAGCTAAAACAGAGCATTTCAGACAGAAGGTGAATAGAGGTGCTGCAGATCCAGGCAGTTTGGAAAAAAATTATTGTTTATTGAACATTAAAACGCGTAAACCTATTCTAGTAGAACTCCTGAATAAAGGTATGAACCTGAAAATTAGCATAATAGGTAGGGTGACCAGATTCCCAGGAGTCAAATACAGGTCAGGTGTCCTCTAGAATTTATTTATGGACAAATTCAAGCCCATTTCCTGAATTTCTGTGAATTATGGATATTCATATTCAACTTATGCACACACGTGCGTGAACACACACACTAGTGTACAGTTGTAGATGGCGCTACTAAGACGAATGACCAGTTACAGTAGTAGACCTCGCTACTCACACACATCACCAGGTACAGTACTTGACGGCTCTACTCGCATACATCTCCAATTACCTTAGTAGACGGTGCCACAGACACACATCACCAGAACTTTACAGTAGCAGACGGTGCTACTCCCACACATCACTAGCCCAGGGATATAGATGGTAATACTCATACACTGTGATAGCTGTCTTAATATCCTTAAGACAGCATTTCTTACTTAATTTTGTTTTTGTGACTTATTCAAGGACAACCTATAAGACAGCTAGCTAACCTTTGGTTATAGCTCAACATAGACAGCTACCCTAGGCCTAAACATAAAATATTCCCACTCCATTTCAATTAGTAGCGCGCGCTGCGCAGTCAGGCTGGTGGGGGGCAGGGATTGGATAGATTTTTGTATATGATATGATGTGATTGGTGCTGATAAACTGTGCACTCACTGTGCATGTAATGTCTGTGGAGCAGCAGACAGGACTGTGTGGGAAATGCAATGTGAACCCACAATACGTGAAATTACAGTTAGGAAACCCATTGATTAATCGGAACAACTGAATTACGGGACCAATCGTGATTTTTTCAGAATAAGTCGGGACACGTGAAAAGGGGCTAAAATACGGGACTGTCCCAGGGAAAATGGGATGTCTGGTCACCCTAATAACAGGGCCCCTTTAAAATAATTTCAGATATATAAATTCATATTCATAGTTATATATTTCTCATAGAAATATATTGTGTAAATACATGTTTTATTGTTTCTCCTATTAATACACAGAACATCAAAGGAGATTACTTCCTGAGAGACCTGCAGAACTCCCCCACAGGCATATATGCCATCAACAAGGAGGGTGGAGAAACTGGACATTATGACCACATTGGCATTTATGTTGAAGGAGAAATTATTCTGGACAACATTGGATCTGTAGCCCAAGCTTGTGCAATGATGCTTGGAGTCATCTATGCACTAAACATGGTTTACCCCACAGAGCTGAGATATTACTATGAATTCATTCAGAAAGTGCTTTTGCAAATGGATGGTGAAAGGCTTTCCTCCAGAGTCCTTGGACTAAAGAACAAAATCAGTGCTGGACTGTAGAATTGCTTCAGCCGCTCTTTGGAACACTGTTAACCTGCGTTATTCCCGGTTTGATAGAGAACAGTTACTGTGATGTGTAATGCTGCTCCAGAAGATGTTTCCATCTGAAGAACACTGGTGCCACTGGTGTGAACATTGAAAGCTGTACAATTAATTTCTTTTTTGGAATATTCACTTGAAATTAAAATTGCAGCCCTGGATATGGGTGCTTTTTTGTGAGAAATTGGGTATTAAACTTGCTGTGTGTATTCTGTAATTGAAGTGTTTGCCGTTTATTGTAATCTCAGCATGAGGTCCTGCAGGGTGTCTGTCTTCCAGCAATGGATGGTTCTGGTAGAGGTTTTTTTTATGAATGGTACTGGTACATTGTTTTTATGTTAGTAAAGGTACTCTTATTTTTCTTTTAAATGGATTGTACTGATGCTTTTTGCTATAAGATGTCAAGCAACCCAAGAAAGGGTTACCACTCATCACTGTACTACCATACATTACTGGCACTCTTGTTTGGGAGAACAAATATTGTGCACTGTCTAGTCTCGGATAACGCAAATGCATCGAAAAAAGCTTCAGCATTTCATGATATTGTTTGTTTCTTAGCAGATTTTGAGTAGCAGATTTATTTTTACTCCAATTTAAATAGGTAGTGGCGTTTTCCTTTTTTTATATACTCGTATAAATAAGTCACGGGTTACTAATGTAACGGAGCAGGTAAATATAGGACCTCCGATAAAGCTGTCAGACGCGCTTTGATTATGCTTTCAGGGTTGTGAGAAGATGTCTGAAGTGGGTTCCGTTGGTTTTATAGTAGTGACCAGCCGTACAATGTACCAGTTAGATACCAGCAGGGCTCTCTGTTGTAGTGCTCAGTCAATTTTCTGTGGCTTGATCATCTTAAATGACAACTGCAAAATTGAATATGAACATGTATGTTAATTTCATATTAAATTTTGCAGTTGTCAATCAAGATGATGTATACAGTACATTGATAAATAGGCTACACACATCAAGGGACTCCTGCTTCTTCATGCAGTTATGAAGGAAAAAAAGCAAAACACTACATATACTACTTTAAACAAAAATATGTAATATACTTGCTAGTCCAACTTTGACGAAGGTTCGCAAATCTATGATCAAGCATGCGCATTAACTTCATATGATGGTATAGATGGCATCTAAAAAATGAAAAACGGCATCTCTCACCTTGTTTAGGCGGCTTCGGCCTCATTGTCCAAGTTTTGGCGGTCTTTTATTCTGGCCCGAATCAACGTTTTTTTTTCATCCTGCAGGTGACGGGATTGGAATATTTCTTTCGACCCTCTTCCTTCCATGTGGCGATATAGTATCTTCTAAAGGCGTGTCTCACAGGAGATCTCCAGAAATCAATATCTGGCATAATGTTCACCTGTGTCCGGGTCTTCGGCAGTAAGTCGGACTCGTTTCCGGTGAGGGTTGGCCTCCTCCAAGGCTGCGCTTTGTCACCGATCCTGTTTGTGGTATTCATGGACAGGATCTCACGGCGTAGCCGCGGGGGAGGGGGGCTGCGGGTTGGTGGGCAGAGGATTGCGTCACTGCTTTTTGCAGATGATGTGGTCCTGATGGCATCATCAGTCTGCGACCTGCAGCACTCATTGGATCGGTTCGCAGCCGAGTGTGAAGCGGCTGGGATGAGGATCAGCACCTCCAAATCTGAGGCCATGGTTCTCAGCAGGAAACCGATGGATTGTCTACTCCAAGTAGGAAATGAGTCTTTACCCCAAGTGAAGGAGTTCAAGTATCTCGGGGTCTTGTTCTCGAGTGAGGGGAAAATGGAACGAGAGATGGGCCGGAGAATTGGAGCAGCGGGTGCGGTGTTGCAGTCGCTTTATCGCACCGTTGTGACAAAGAGAGAGCTGAGCCAGAAGGCAAAGCTCTCAATCTACCGGTCTATCTTTGTTCCTACTCTCACCTATGGTCATGAAGGGTGGGTCATGACCGAAAGAACGAGATCGCGGATACAAGCGGCGGAAATGAGTTTCCTCCGGAGGGTGGCTGGCATCTCCCTTAGGGATAGGGTGAGAAGTTCAGCCATTCGTGAGGGACTCGGAGTAGAGCCGCTGCTTCTTTGCGTAGAAAGGAGCCAGTTGAGGTGGTTCGGGCATCTAGTAAGGATGCCACCTGGCCGCCTCCCTAGGGAGGTGTTCCAGGCACGTCCAGCTGGGCGGAGGCCGCGGGGCAGACCTAGGACCAGGTGGAGGGATTATATCTCCACACTGGCCTGGGAACGCCTTGGAATCCCCCAGTCAGAGCTGGTTAATGTGGCCCGGGAAAGGGAAGTTTGGGATGCCCTGCTGGAACTGCTACCTCCGCGACCCGACCCCGGACAAAGCGGATGAAGATGAAGAGATAATGTTCACAGTAAACCTAAAGAGCGTTTAGCAGTGAGATGGATTCATTTATTTACAATTCACACAATTGTGGTAAATAATTATCCTTGGGTATACACATTTATATAGACCGCTTTACTGTGCTCAGTAGACATACATCAAAGATGAATTGAACAGAGACAATATTCTAGCGAGCATTTTTTTTTTTTTTTCATAAAATAAATTAGCTTTCAACAGTTTTCTATAAAGTAACTGATATATTCCCCACACACAACAGACAAACAATAAAATGTAAGTCGACATAAAAAAGCTGAAAACAAAGTAAGGTTTTTCCCCTTGTGCTATATTGTTCATACAACATCTCAATTTAGCTGTTGTACAGTGGCACAACCCTCTCTATCAAAGCTCTGCAGATGGGGCATTTCTTTGGCTCAGGCAGCACCTGATAACACTGGGTGCACGAACACACATGACCACACTCTAAAAACACACACGATCTCTCCCTGCTCAGGCAAACTGTGCAGGCGCTGGGCAAAACTGTGCCCTCCTCCACGTTCATCTCCCGCATCCTCTTCCTCTGCTCCACCTTGAACTCCTCCAGAACGCTCCTCTCCTTCCTCCTCTGCCGGTGGTGGAGGTATTGCTTCCACAGGATGAACAGTAAAGTGGAGCACGCAGCCACGCCAAAGACCACCGTCAGGAGCCTCCAGACCCTCACACTGCCCTCTTGCTTCCTCAGCAGAGAGTCGTAGTCCAGCCGGCTGAGGAAGTAGCGGAAGCCCTGGGCCTTGGGCGGCTGGAGCTTCACCAGGCTGTTGTCCAGCACTAACTCACCCACGCCGGTGACACTCTGGCCCAGCCGGAGCATCTCTTCTGTCTCGTGGATTCCCTTGGGCCGTTCGCCGCTGATAAAGTGGCCGATGACGTTGCTCAGCGACTGAACGGTGGGGTGGAAGTTCTCGTAAGTGGTCTCCAGGTCGAGCTCGACTGAGTCCAGCGGGCGTAACACGCGGACAGTCGCCAAGACGGACTCGTCAATGGAGGCAAGATCAAAAGGTACAGTGTTGGTGCGCTGGTGGATGATCTTCTCTGTGTCATTCCTGTACAAATTACATACAGTCGTGTCAGTATCAGAGGTTCCCAAGGCCATGCTCACATGCACTTGGGAAGTGGACAAAGTTAACACAGGTTTAGTGATAGCACGGCTGTATTTACAAGCAGTGAGTTATAAAATGCAATGCTGCTGCTGTGGTAAGACATTTACCACAAACACTATAAACAGCCATGGTCATGCACTGGACATGCCTGTGTAAACACTGTTATCCTGAAGTTAGTTGGTCATGGCAGCCATCATTGAAAAAAACTGCGGCTGCACCGTATAGTGAGATATTGCCACATACACTGTATACTGCTACAATCATGTACATGACAGTGTAAGCACTCTTATCAAAGTTAACTGGTCACGGCAGTCATCTTTTTAAAGCACTGCGGCTGCACTTCATAGTGAGATATTAACCACTGTACATATCATGTGCCTGTGTAAACTCTCTTTATCATGATGGTAACTGGTCCTGGGCCATGGCAGCCATCTTTTGAGCCATCTTCTGCACTATGTAGTGAGATATTTACCAGAGGTGAGTCGTGCGGTTCCACACCATCTTCTTCTCTTTCAGGGTCAACCTCTCTATGACTCCTTTGCAGTTCTCCACAAACTGACTGTTCAGGGAGTCTTTCACTGACCTCACAACACCTGCAGGATGGTTTTAGGCAAAAAGAAAAAAGGCTTTTGCTTAATCATCAGTTACAATATTTTTAGGTATAGGTGTCATACAACGACAGCATTCATTGACAGAAACAAGTCACTGTCAAGATTTGATCTACACACCTTCTATGACAGCATAGGGGACGCATTTTCCAGGAGCTTCTGACAAGACATTATTTAGATTCTGGTCAATAGTTACCTTTTTCGCTCCCTATGTACAAATAAAAAAAATAAACAACCAAATATTTTTTTTATAAATATATATGTAACACATTATAATATGAGTAATTATGCATTTCATACAATTAAAAAGTTTGGAATAGGGTTTTACCTTTAATCTAGAAACTGTGGTTGCCTTCCCTTTGTAGATTGAATAGAAGACTGCCGTCAGAGCTGAGCTTGCGGCAAGAAGCACCACTTGTGCTGTTGAGGGTTTCCCACTATTATCCATACCAAGTCCTTTTGCAGTATGGTAAGAACTTTGCTGTATCTTAACATCCCAGGCCCACAGCCTATATACACCTGTAAACTGAAATAGGTAGTTTCTCAGGAATTAGGTGAATGCTGTTCTACCAGTTTACTGCAGTTACCTTGGCTGGAAATAGAGTTTAAACAAACGACCCAACCCAGCTTCTTACAGTCACACTTTGAGTGATGAGAGTGCGGGTGTTTGTCCAGTCAGTTATGCTATAAAACTAAACTAAAACGCTCACTGACAAGTCATTTAGTTTAATTGTAGATAGATAATTTGTTCATGGCTTTGGTAGTTCATATCAGGGATGCATCAGCATTAATAACAATACCGTAACATTTAGCCACCCTGCCTACTTGACCTTCAGCTGTTGCAGTCCTTATCTGGAGCATGTTGTGGCCTGGGCTATATGTGTGATTTACAGTGATTACCATAAGGTCATTCTTAGCGTAAGTGGTGAATAAAAAAAGCAAAGTAATGAGTTAATCTAATGTTACCCAGACGCTAAAATTGCGTCTATATTTCTAGTTCAGAAATTATCGAGGAACTCACCAGGCACAGTTTTATTCCATTTGTTTCTTGTTCAGTCTGTCCAGTGACAGTGTTGTTGTCAGGGTCGCTCCACTTAATGGTAAATTCAAAAGAAGACGATAAATCGCTATCTAGCTATCATAAATGCAGTTGAGTCGACCCTTTTCGCAGCGATCACCGGACAAATTAAGAAATTTATTGTTAGTTTAGTAAGTACATTTCACTTTGTTGTAGCTAGTCCTCAGTACTTGCGAATAGCATATAGTAGAGTTTGCTAGTTACTCGAGTTGTGTGCTACTAGACGAGTCAATGCTGGTGTGCAAAGGTTGTGCCACTCACTCCAGCTGGCAATTTAACAAGATGCCTTATTACAAAATATGCTGTTGTCTTACACACCACTAGCATCTACTTACGCTATCCAACATCATGCGGAAAATTAACACAAATAGATAACGCTAAGTTAAGAGTTCTCGCTCTCCAATGTCACTCACTAAAACAGCAGGTGAACATTACTTCCGGGTTCCCAAAAATGTCAAACGATAAACTAACGTTATTTTTTTTTTTAAAGCTACCTATTAACAAATATCAACATATTTCTCATCCTTAAAAAATAATGCTATAGTTGTACATGATTTTTAAAATCGTGTCTGTTTTCATATTTAAAGATAAATATATGACCTTAAAAATGCACATCCACTTTTTTTTGCCAGCAGATGACAGCATAGAGTCAATTATAGTTTGGGCGCATACCATTACAATTGACACACCATAGCACTTTGAAAAAGAAGGCAATCTGCATAATCGATTAAATTGTTTACAGCTGAATTTATTCATATTGTTGGGCTTATGTTAATACAGTGCTCTTGTGTGCTCTCTCTAGTCAGGTATGTAACATAATAATAAAAGCAAGCCTCAGTCAAAATCTACTTAATTACATGCTTTGTCATTGTTGGAACAGTTATTCTAGGTGATGATTCTCTTTCGAAAACTTTGCCCTTTTTTCCACTGGGCTCTATAGATAAAGGACAAATACATGAATAAATCCATTCGCATGAATACAAATAACCCATTGTCCTTGGGAATCTCTGGAGATGATTTCTCGTGCTGAATAGCTTTGGTTTATGGTCTTGACCAGGCTGGTGATACTCTTCATTTCAATAACGTATCTGAACAAGATGCAAGATGAGATCCCAGATCAAGGAGGAACAAAGAGAATTTAGCTGAGGAAAAATACCAATGATGCAATTGAGAGACACTAATGTGCAATAGATAGGGGTCTGTATTTCAATATTCAGATAAAAAATATTGCCTGCATTAGTTCAATTTGTTGAAATGTGATCATTTCAAAAGGGACAATTGCTTCAGAACCAATCGGTTTTGCCTTGTATCATATATCAACTGTGCTGTTTGACAGAAGCCCTTCTTTTACAGGCAGTAAGCCAATCTTTCTCAGCCAAATGAATCCAAAGGAGGATTAGCATAATATCTTCATGCTTTGTCAGCTCATTTCCACACTGAGCAGTCACAACCAATTTACTATTTCCAGTGTTTTTAGAAAAAAAAAATTCTAATCTGGGGGATAGGGTTGGCAAAACAATTGGGAAATGCAATCGATTTGTTTTAATAGTCTGATTACTTAAAAAGGCAAAACAATCATTGACAAATACACATAAAGAAATCCCTTTATATACTTCCTAGAGTGTATAAAATGGGTTCCTTATTTGGGAGTGGATAATTTATTTCTTATGAAATCTGAACTAAATGAAAACCTGACTAATTATGGATACTATTTCAAGGGTTTTTATTATGAAATATTCATAACCACAAAAAGTCTCCTGGCGGATTATTAGGTTGATATTTTAAATATGATAATGGGTGAAGACCTCCTTTTTGGTTCAGTAAGATTTGCTCTCCCAGACCCTTCAGCTCATGTAAGAGAACATGGCAGCCCTGAGGGCACCTTTCAGCATTAGTCACCAAGCTCGGACAACAGACACACTTTGGGCCTTATTGAAAGTTCCCTCTCTATCTCTACCAATGACTCCTGCTGGATGCCTCAGTTACATCCGCATTGGTATACAAAGACCAAAATAGCCACAAACGCAGATGGAGGTTGTAGTTCTGAGGGTGAAGTGCAGCAGACCAGATGTGTTTGTTGTGATGCTGTGGAGCTGATTGCTAGGGGCAATGGCTATGCTTGATGCAGATGTACACCTAGAACACCTTAAGAAAGACTTAACAGGTTTCCCACAGAATATCTGAACTGAATAGAAGAATACGCCACAGTTACTCAAACTTACTTACCATAGATGAATGTATATCCGAAAATGCGACTGGTAGGTCATTTATATAGATATAAAATGTTTCAGTGGCGTAGGAAATAAACTGTGAGAAATGCACTCAAATGTTTGAAATTAAAATGCAGGTAGTTGTTCACCCTTGTTTACATTTGTTTAAAGAATTATCAGACAAACACTTGTTATTTTGTAGCAGCAGCACCTTGGTTTTACTCAGAGATTTGAGGTGCTTTGAAAACGTATAATTTGAAACCATCTCAACCCTTCAAGATGTTAACATTGAACAGGCATTCAGCCTGAGGGATTATCTTTGAGGATTAGAAAACAAAAGCATTTTTTATATAATAGACCTAGCTGGCACCTGGTTGTACTATAGTGTTTTCAATGTTTATCCTCATAAATCCTTAGACATGTGCCGCTTAATATGCATGCGAATATGACATCATTCAGAATGTAAATGGAGCCAAATTATTTTCGTAGAGGTATATCCACAGAGATGGGTATATCATTAACCTCCAGATGTCCAACGATTGAATAACAGATGTTTGTAGAAAGGGCCTTCATTCAATGTTAGCATTGATTTTGAGGTTTGTGTGAGTCACACTCTACAAATCACAATACCTCAAAAGTTCAAGGGCTGAAACATCATAGGCTAGTATGGAATACGAGAAGGATATCTAGGCGTATAGGATATATTGATAGTGTTGTTGATATACTCAAGTTCAAAGTTAATCCTGATGCTCATTAACTGGTCCTCAACTGTTTGTTAGAATTTAAACATGATTTTGAATCAAATTCAAATTTTCTATAAGATGGTTGCAGTTCACTTTCTGTTAGTGTGATTGGTACCTCACAAATCCAACTAATAAATCAGTGGCAGCAACCATGCCTATACATTTCTAAAGTATATGGGGTTAAGGGTTTCCTGGGAGTATAAATGTCTTGGGAGAGGTGTACTGCAGGTCAAGTGCCTCCTGTGTTCTCCTGTGTCCATTTAACAATGATTCACTCCTCTTCTGTATGTTTTTAGGTAGGCCCATGGGGATTTGGTGGTATGTAAATTAGATATTGATTATCCTACTGGGATGCAGACCTATTTTCTGCAGACAAAATAAATGCTATACTTTTGAACCAGTGTGGGCCTCTTCTGGACATTCCCAGGTTTCTCCCTCTATGTCTCGGATTCCTCTCTCTTGGTTTGTTGAATGAAGTCTAGTTGACTGAGACACTCTGATGGAGGAGGGGTGCACTGCAAAAAATCAGTGAAAAAAATTCCACCTGTTAAGATCTAAAACTAGAAAATTGGTCTTGTGCTGAAATGATCATCAAATCTTGAAATAAGCATTTATATATGTATATATATATATATATATATATATTTGCTATATATATATATATATTTATATATATATATATATATATACATATATATATATATATATATACATACATATATATATATGTATATATATATATATACTAAAAGTAAGGGGATTTTACTAAGCCAAAAGTCAGAGAAATTAACCCAAAATTTGTGTTGTTACCTAGTTTTAGGCCTATAACCATATCAACAGCCGTCCCAATCTGTCATCTCCTCATTGTCCCTGGGAGCCCGGTAGCAGCCCTCATGTACCACGATAAATCAGCTGCCTAAGAGACAAGGCTTTCTCGGCCCCGGCCTCGCGTCCTCATTGATTACAGCCCACTGGGTAAGTGTAGCGCCATGAAGAGAGAGCCCAATTCAATTAGCCTGCCCTGCTAGAGAGAAATATGTATCAGCATAGACTGCACTAGATAGGGAGGGAGGCCCTTTAAGTAACAAAGTAAAGAAAAGTAATAAGAAAGAAGAATGGAGCTCATTTTTTTTGGGAGTGCGGGGATGGGACGGGACGGGAGGGAGGGGGTCTGAAAGATAAGAGTAATTGGATGTCTTACGATAGTGTTCTGCACCCTTGGTATAGTGAACAGGGGAGAAGCGAGTAGATAACAAACGGCCAGGGCTGAGAGTGCCAGAACTGAGAATGCATTATACGTGAGTTGTGGAAGTTGTGTCCGAGGGCTCAAGTGCCTGCTTGACTGCAAACATACTCCGGAACTGCAGTCCATTCATTCAGCTAAGTGGGTGCCTCGCACAACCTCTCTCCTTTCCTGTTTCGGTTGAGTTTGCTAATAAAGCAGTGATGCAGTCACATCTTTTTTTTTCTTTTCTCCACCGACATTAGTTCCAGTGGAATGAGCTAATGAACACCGAACACAAATACTTCACCACATTACACAGACTAATGTCTCTTTTATCATACCAAGGAGACTTAACTGAGGCTCCTAAAATAATATAGCCTAGTTATGAGTTCATGTTATTTTTAAGCTCCTTTAATAAATACCTTATTGGATTTTTGGAGTTGTGACTAGATTATTATGTCTTCTATGATCAAAATAAATGAGAGATTTAAGACACCGAACATAATTTATTTATTTTTGTGCTGAATGAAGCCAAATTAAATTAAACTAAAATCTAAATTTATTAAAAGCAATTTTGACTCAACTCTGAGAAATAAATTACATCAAAACTTTGCAGTAGAAGTGTATGGTGCGTTTACTTCCAATTTGTAACCATTTATTTCTGGCTCTAATTCGTGGCCTCTTTCTCTTATACAACGAATAATAGAGCAAACAAGAAAGCCGATATGGATCGAGGAGGAAATTTAACGTGACCTGGAGACAATGTCTCCTCAGACGTTTCTTAATTTCTTCCAACTACCCTCCCACTGATAACCCTGATGACAGATAAGTCAATAACGGCAGCAGGCTTCCATCTTTCGAAAGGCCAAGCCGTCACGGTTGCTTTCAGTCGTTCATGGCCTGTGTTAATCTTCTGTGGCTCGAGAAGGAGCTTGCTCTAATCACAATAGTGATTTATGGGGAAGGCTCAACTCACCCAGATAAGGCAGCTCAATCATATTGTCTTCTGAGCTTCCATTGATGGTCTGAAGATTGCAGCTCAGACAGATTGCAGCCTTTGTAAGTCACTTGTTGTGTGGAACCATTTTGAGTGTCATTTCTCCTTTGAGGTCTGCATCCTTTAATTGATGCATCGCTACCCTCTCTCAAAGTATTTTTTATTTTTCAGACACTCTCCAGCAAAATAGGTAAGAAAAATTAGGCCAAGACATAATAAGAAAATAGGTCAAGACATGTACCTTCAGACCATTTGGTCTAAAAAAGGCCCTTGGTACTTTGTAATCAATCATGCCAGCATCGCCTTCAAACCAGTGCCGTTCCCCTTATTCATAAATTTGTTTTCATTCACAGGCGCATCCGTCTGAGAGAGCTACTTTTGTCCAGTGTTGCCACAGTAACTAACTTCCTCCACATTGAAGTCATTCTCCCACTTCCTCTACACGTGACACATTCTGCTCCGCCGGCTGTCATGCTGGCTGGCAGATATAAATGATATACTCTCTGTGATTCATTGCAGAAGAACCATTCACTGGAATAACTCTCTTTTCATTTAGCCTTCCAGTGAAGTGAGGGTCAGTCACGCTAGACATAAGGTAGGCATAGTTATAAAAGAAGATAAAAGACTTGTCTTCAAGCACCAAACACTCACTATACCTCACCCCCACTTCCCCCTTCACCCTCTCTCTCTCACACACGCACCACACAAACACACAGATACACACCTTTAGGTACACACATAATATATACCACACACACACACACACGCACACGCACACGCACACGCACACGCACACACACACGCACACACACACACACACACACACACAGAAA
The DNA here is from genome assembly GCA_026901105.3 of Galaxias olidus. Taxonomy (NCBI): domain Eukaryota; kingdom Metazoa; phylum Chordata; class Actinopteri; order Galaxiiformes; family Galaxiidae; genus Galaxias; species Galaxias olidus. Next base: position 437,113 of record JAPMUY010007846.1, on the reverse strand, counting down.
CATACAGGTACAGTACAGAGTACATGCTTTGCACACGTTCACACAAGCTCCATCCCTACAAAACACACATAATTCCCCTACTCCCCAAACTGAATATTCACATGTTGTTTGTCTCTGTTGAAGGAAATCATAATAATTGGGGCATCCTTTTCTGATGTTGAACTTCAAACACATTTCATAATTGCTGATAGACATGCAGAATCCGTATGGTCGGGCTGCATAATTCATTAAAGCTTCAGTAACATAGAGCTTCCTCTGCAAATGCTCGTGCACTTTTTATAAACTAATCAGGCTAATAAGTGTCAAATCTGACAGACCGTACGCCATTGCCTTCTTATGTAATACAAAACATAACACTGCTGTTATTTATAATAACAGTAACACATACAAACATTCGTTCATGTTAACATGTTTGTAATAACCCTTATTCAACTTGTTATTTCAATTAGATGATAAATATTTAACTGAAGTAATACCAAAGATGAACACATTTCTGTAAGAGGCAGGCAAAGAAAATGTGACACCATTGTATTTTGTATGTGAACACAAACCCACTTTTAATTAGTTTGATCTTTGAGACGTTTGTAAAATGGAACTTTCTCTTCTAAACACAACCCCGTTTGACCTTAGTATAACAATACAGTAGAAGGGGGGGGGCTGAACGTACTTTTGCTCAGGGTTAGAGGAAGAATAAATACTGAGAAGTCTCACCGTGCAGCACTGGCCAAATAAATAAAGGCTTGGTAGAGAGCCATTTGGAAGGGAACACAATGAAGAAGGGAGGGGGCTGTGGGTTGCTTGAGCAGAGGTCTAAGTCTCCCGCACTGATCGGCTCGGTGCGATGCAGACGGACAAGGAGGAAGAGGAGGAGGAGGAGGAGGAGGAGGAAGGAGGAGCGAGCCGTGGAATGAACTAGAGGAGCTTCGCAGCTCTCAGTCTCGACTGCGTGCTTGGCAGAGCTGCTTCTCTCCCTCTCTCCCGGTCCTCTCTCCCGCTCTGACTCTCTCTGACTCTCCCACTCTCTCTCTCTTACACACACCGATAGAAACGGGAACTCGCTCAAGCAGGGGTGAGGACTCCAACTCGTCCAGCACGCCAGCCATGCTGCCCTGGAGAAGGAGTAAGTTTGTTCTGGTGGAGGATGAGGCTAAGAGCAAGCCCAAGAGCCTGGGCGCCGGGCTCACCTACCAGTCCATCCTCTCCACCCTGCTCCGCTCCTGTCCGGACCTCCTGCCTGACTGCCCCTTCGACTGGCTGGGCAGCGTCTTCCAGACCAAGCGGCAGAAGGTGGAGCTCAACAAGGAGGAGCCCAGCTACAACGTCCGCTACCTCGGCAGCGTGGTCACCATCACGGCCAAGGGCGAGGGCTGCACGCAGGACGCCGTGGCCAAGATCTGGACCAAGAGCAACTTCGGGGAGCAGAGCCTGAAAATGAGACTCACCGTGGGGCCCCAGGGCATCCGCATGGGCGCCGACCGCTCGGGGAAGAAGAAGCCCACGCATCTCTACTCCCTCGACAGGATCACCTACTGCAATGCCGACCCGTGCCGGCCCAAGATCCTGGCCTGGATCTACCGCCACCAGGTGAAGAACAAAGCGGTGGTCCTCCGCTGCCACGCCGTGCTGGTCACCAAGTCGGAGAAGGCGCGGGCCATCGCCCACAGCCTCTACCAGAACGCCACGTCGGCGTTCAGAGAGTTCAAGCGGCTGAAGCGCCAGAGCGACTTCCGCCACTGCCAGCAGCAGCTGCTAGGGGAGGAAGCCGTGCCGCTCATGCCCCTCAGGCGGCTGCTTAACGGGCAGTGCCACTACCGGCCACCGTCTGACCACCTGGGCCCTGTCACATGCCTCTGCTCCATCACCGAGGAGGAGGAAGAGGAGGAGGAAGAGGTGGAGGAGAAAGGAAAGGAAGTAAAAGATGAAGAGGAGGTGGAACGGGTAACAAAGGAGGTATTACGGGGTCGAAAAGAAGAATGTAAACAGGGGAGCCGAACAACAAACATTGACCCAGCCAAAGTATTATCCATGATGGACCTAGGGGACTTACTGATTGGGCTGGAGGAGTGCCAAGTCAGCATCATCAACGACAGCAACAACAACACGCTGACGTTTATAAGCTCTCTGGTGTGAGAGTTCCGAGTACGGAATATATACTCTACTACACTACCACACATTCCTTTGATATATATGTAGACATAAATATATCTATATATGTATACAATTCGCCGGTATATCCCTTTTCTCCACATAATATGTGAAGTGTTTACCAGAGACCTTTCCCACAGACCCTGAGTGGGTGAGGGAGGAAAGCCTCTGTTGGAGAGGAGTATCTTTGCCCAGACGGCTTACACACTGGCTTTCCAGTTGGCAATGAAAAACTAAGCGTGACCGTGGTGATGCTTGAACTAATGATAGCACAATGACGAGCACAGCACTCTCAGAAACTGTGAAAGATGTGACACTGGACACTCACTGTGTCATTCACTTTCCTGGTGGCTACCTTAAAACCGGAGATGTGTCTAATCATCGGTGTAACAATACGTTTTGTGAGTATTAAATGTCAGCAGGGATTTTCTTTTTTTCGGTGAGGTTGTTTATATATTTTTTATTTCCAATATGACAATCCTCTCTGTGGAATTTCTCCACAGTTGACCTTTCTGGTGCATTTGGCCCCGAGGACAAGTTTAATACAATTTGCTATTACCCGTTGCTGACTAATGAATTGGCTATAATTTAGTGAACCAAGCCATTGAGTCGTCTTGTTTATTTGTGTCATTTGTTTCCGTCCTGTTTATTATTTATGCATGACAAGTCAGCAGTGGCATTTAATGCTGAGCTTTTGTGTTTTCTAAATGTGACACCTCTGATCTTTTACCTTTTACAGAAGCACACTGTGAAACATAATCGGACCAGGGACATATACTGTAGGATAGTGTGTACGTGTTAGCAGTTTATCGTTTTACCTCTCCGTCTGTAAAAAAGCAGCACAGAGCTCAGTTTTTCATGACATTGCTTTTTGATTTTTCAACATCAGGCTTAAATTCATATTGAGCCTAAGCAAATATGAATACTAATATTATTTACAAAATACTTTGTGAATCAATATTGTCGATTTCCTATCGTCCTACTGTACAAAGATTGCATTGTGATTATAATGAGATGAAGATATTTAGATATTTATTTACAGAATATGTTGAATAAAAATAACCTTCAACCATAGTCATTCCATTGTTGACTCAATTGAATTAGACAGCAGTGAGGGGCATGCCTTCAATGCCTTCAATAATAAAGATGTTGCATGTCATTAATTCAGAACTACACTAATCAAAACTATTTCCACTGATAAACACGATAACATTTCAAAGGCAAGTATATGTAGTTACTGCACACACAAACAACAGTCCTAATCACCTCATACATGCAAAGGAGTTTGTTCAGTGCCATATTCGGTATTCAGCATCCACTGTCACAATATTTTTTGTTGTTGCATTTAACCAAATTGAAATACCCCCCTCAACACACGCACAAACACACACACACACACACACACACACACACATACTCAGTAGAGATGCTGATGTGATGGACCGATATATCCTGTGCCTGTATTGGCCACTCAGCCGTTAAGAGTGTGACTGAAGTAATTAATCAGCAGATTGAATTGTTCAGGAAATGAACATAAAGCGTCAGGATCAGCCTGCAACCAAACCAACCAATCCGAAACGGGTATACCAGGAGAAGGTTAGATTACTGTACACTAAGACAAAAACTATTGCTCAAAAAGGCTTCTTTGGAAATAATCTTCTGTGTAGATTGAACAAAAAAGAAAATTAAAAACTACTCAAACTACCTTTGTAAAAGGTTAGTGATTCATTGTCCTTATTAAAAGTTGAACTATGGTTAATCCTCCTTGAATTCAACGGATTAAATCTGAGACACAAATACTGTAATTCCATAACTCCAAAATGGTTCCTGCAAATCAGCACGACCCACACCAACCAACCACCTTATCCTCATTTACATTGAAAAATTGTGTCACAATACATTACAGTGAGATTAAGTGTCTAAAGCTGTTTAAGGTGTAGTGGCTGATATGGCAACAGCATATGTTACTGAGAGGTTGTTAGCGGAGAGGCTAACGTTGTGTTTTTGTAAACATAATCACATCTTCAGCCAAACAAGAGAGAAAGACCAGATGGTATCCGCTAGGTGCATGCTAGGCTCCACTGTGGATGCCATCCAGAAATAAAGTAACTGTCTCCTTCTCAGTCACTCTCTCTCTCTCTCTCCCTCTCTCTCTCACTCTTACCCTTGTCCTTCAAAGACATTTTGGCACTGCCCGCCAGACATGCTTTTAATGAACATGAAACCTAATCAAACCAGCGGTAAACAGTAGGGTTTGCACACGATGAAGGATGTGTAGCCGACAGGCAGGATTGACCCGCACAAAGCAGGGCTGTGGTCCTCTGGGACACGAGGTCCTCGTTACTGCAGCAGCACCCCCCACCCCCCTTTTTGGAGGGGTAAGGGACGAACACTCAAGAACGGTGTAACACCGGAAGGCCTCTTTGAAATCACCCGCTGCGTAAAGTGGGGGACAGAATGTGGTGTTCCAACGCTGTTCCAACGCAGTGGTTGGCGTTGAGTTAGCCCCGTCCTCGGTGTTCACAGGGAGCCATTTGGAGAATGTGTTAATCTGATCCTCCAGGTCGGCAGACAGGGTGTGCTGGGAGCAGGACATGGCGGATCAATGAGCCAGGAGAGAGGGAGGGAGAGAGAGAGAGAGAGAGAGAAAGGAAGAGAGAGAGAGAGAAAGGAAGAGAGAGTGGGGGAGAAAGAGAAAGAGACAGAGAGAGAGGGGGGGGTGGAAAAAATAAAGTAAAGAGACAGACTACAGGACAGGAGATGGAGAGAATTATAGGGACAGAGAAAAAGACTGAAATGAGACTTACAGAATAATGCGTGCTGCCTCAAAACCTGTTTGTGTATGTTGGAATGTGTTCGTGCCTGGGGCTTTGTGTGTATGAATCTCAGCATGCGAATTATAAAGAGAAAGAAGAGAGAGCGAGATGGAGAGATAGACAGAAAGAGACAAAGAGAGAGAGCTACTGTCCAGGGAATATGGATTGGGAATGCTATTTTACCACTGCTAATTTAGGCTATATTTATTCATTTATAATATCGTGGGCGGTCCCCATTAATTGCCTGTACTACAGTAAATGGGGCAGCAGTAGCCTACACGGCTAGTTTTCAGCCTTTGCCCCCGAACTAGCTGACAGTAGGCAGCCTATATCTGATTAGAATATGGTCAGATGGGTTCAGCAAAAGGGAACACCAAACTCTCAGTATCATAGCTACCCTACAACTATCACAGGCCATTCTTAGATGAGGGCACCTAATAAAAGACATGCACACCTGGCAAGTTGTAAATGAGACGTTGCGTGTTTTGCTGCTCAGCGTTACTGTCAAGCCTCCAATGGGGTATGCGAGGCATCTGGATCAAAACGTACAGTCAAAGAGTTCGCTGCTGTGTTAGACAACACACACACACACACACACACACACACACACACACACACTCCAGCAGTTTACCCACGAGGCCTAGGCTCGCTGACACAGAATGACAAAGTAACGAGCATCGTGTGTTGAATATTGTATGACACTTCTGGAAGAACACTTCCACCGCATCCCAAACTAGGATGAGAACTTGCTGTTCCTTGCCTTAATACAATCTCCTTTGGGACCTTTGCTAGTTGATATGTGCATTAAAAGCATGGGAACCATTGATTTTAACTCGTAAAGGCCTTTTTGAAAATAAGTTAATAATGCATGACATTTTTGGGAAATCTGAGAAGGTGAAAATTACAGCAGTAAAGTTGTCCTTAGGCTAGTTTTTAGTTCACATTAGCAGACAGTTTTTTCTGCTTCCAAATGCAGGTTTTTTCTATCTGCAAATCATGTAGCATGGCATATTAATGACAATAAAAATATAACAGTAACAGGGTTTCTCGATTTTTTAAGTAATTTGCACTCAGAGGCTGGAGTCATAAAGTCACGTATATCACGTATATTATAGGACTGAATCTTATTGGAAATCGTCTCTGGAGGACATTCAAGATCCATTTTTCCATCAGTTACACTATTAAGTGCATCGTTGTAAACTCTTCACATGAATTGAAATAACTCATAAACTCTCCTCAGAAGAAAGAAGATATGTGAAGAACTTGACATTAGCGCCAATAACTTTTAACTGTGCATGTGTGATCACCTGTAGGGGATAATCTTGTCAGTGCTTTACTCCTATCAGTGTCCTACGGTATAACCTTTATAAGTGTCTCCCTAAGCAAGGGGATGGGAATAGGGAAAGGTGACACACATCCATCAATGCTCACGGCGACGTCAGCTTAATGACGTCACCTATAAAACCATTAGACGAGCTAATTAGGAAATCGATATCTTGGAATGGCTGGCTGTGTTTTCAAGAAGGGCTTCTTTTTTATGGCTGCCAATGAAGCTCACCACTCACCAGGCCCTGTGGCGTGCATTTTGTTTATATGGATCAGGTCGTTGGGCTGGATACGTGCGTCAGTCCACCACAAGGACGGTGTGTTACGTCACCATTTGAGTCACCCCTGTTCCCGCATAACAATTCCTTGTGCACCAAACAAACAACGTCTCACGATAAAGCAAAAAAAAAATTGAAGGACACACGCGCAGCCAAAGCTATCTCATAGAGTACAGAAGGCCAATGTGGTAGCGCAATATTAACATTTCGCTCAAACATTCCATAAAAACATTTTTAAACGCACGGACGTGTCTCTGGATGGCATTGAGCTCCCCTTGGTTGCCTCCACCTCTGTACTTCAAAGAGCCAGTCAGTAGTAATCAAAATAATGCATGTGCTAATACTTTCTTTTGCTGTTGTTTTAAACTTCTCTTCTGCATAAAGAGAAGGCGAAGTAACCAGGCTCAAGGCCATGCATATTTTGATCCTTGCGTTGTTAAGAGCTGGAGGGGGAGTTATGCACCGGTAATTGGCTACAATTAGAGACTCAGTTGACGCCAATTGCGATAATGGAAGAGGTGTTGTTCGTCCTGGCTGTAAGCGCTCTGCATCTGTCCTCTGATGCAGCAATTTCAGAACCTTCTAAAGCTTGTTTTCTTTCTATGGAACTACCCACAGCAGCACTATAGAGAAAAAGTTGTGTGTAAGCCTTTGAAAGAGAAGAAAACGGGGCTTTATCTGAAAGAAAAAAAAACTCCCTGTACTCCAGATGCCTTTCCTTCGGAGGGGGAAGAAGCAATCAGTTCTGCATCCTCTTGCTTCCAAGTCCCCATTACCTGAGGAAAAACCAAATGAGGGACCCAGAGAGCAAGCACTTAGAGCAAAGAGCACACAATCAAGAAACACACACACACACACACACACACACACACACACACACACACACACACACACACACACACACACACACACACACACAAACCGATAAAAGTAAATGTGAGGACAAGCACACAAAGACGTATGACGAACACACCCACACACACACCCAGACACACACACACACACAAACAAACACTCAGACACGGACTCCTCTTTAAAAGTGCATTCCGGGGCAGGATCAAGGCAATTCCTGCCTTTGATGAGCTGCGGGAGTGACAGGTGAACAAAGGAAGCTGGTCGAGTGTGGTGGGGGGGAGAGGGGGGGAGGGGGGGGGGGCACTTGGCCGACATATGAGACACTAAGAACATGCCAGGGAGGAAGAAAGGAAGGAGGCAGGCGTATGTGGATGGCAGCCATGCCCTCAGTGCCTATGGCAGATAAACCGAGTATGCACAGAAACAGCACCACGATAGGCTGAAGCACCGCAGGCTATTCTTACCTGGGGCTTTTGAAGTACTTTGATACATAGCAGTGTTGAGATTACTTTCTTTTTTGTACTGCTGACCCCTTTAGCTTTGGTCTTGTGGCTTATTTGACAACAAAAAAGGGAATATACTATTGGTCAAAGGCCAAAACCAAGCTTGAATATGGACAGAGTTTTCTACTCTTATAAGCCATTTAAACCTCTTTATCTGTGGGGACTGTTCAGAAATGTATTGTTCCTTCTGGGGCGTTTTATTGTTGCTTGTAATGACCTGAGCGTAGGCAGTGCATTCCGCGTGCCGTTCCAACACTCCTTGCAATTCCCCTGCGTGACAAATCCCTACCACCCTCTCTCTCTCTCTCTCTCTCTCTCTCTCTCTCTCTCTCTCTCTCTCTCTCTCTCTCTCTCTTTCTCTCACTCGAGTAGCGGCCACATTCATTTTGGGATGAGCAGGAAGTCATTATCAAAGCTGCCATCTATAGAGATGGGGCCCCTCAGCAAATCCTGAATAGCATTACGGAGGCACACTTCAATAAAGTATAAAGCCACTGAAAGATGCAGAGGGCTAAAGTCGCATCTACCGTAAGGTTCATCGTGTTTTCCCTTTCTTTCTTTCTTTCTTTCTTTATTTCTTTCTTTATTTATTTTTTTCTTCTTTATTTTTTATTTTTTCTTCCTTACTTCTTTTCTTCTTTCCTCCTATCCTTTTTTTCATTAACTTCTGCCTTTGATATGATATTTTATCTTTTCTGAATCGTTCTTACCCTCAATTCTTCGACATCTCTCCTTGTGAAACAGTTGAGAGGCGGCTGATCCTCTAAGTATCCATATTGCCAGCCTTCTCCCCTGTATGGTGACGAGTCAGATATGGAGAGCTTGACGAAGAGCTGGAGGGGAATACTGATGGGGGCCCCAAATATTTCACACCCTTTGTGTGTCTCTCTCTCTCTCTCTCTCTCTCTCTCTCTCTCTCTCTCTCTCTCTCTCTCTCTCTGTCTCTCACACACACACACACACACACACACACACACACACACACACACACACACACACACACACACACAGAGACACACACACACACACACACACACACATACATGTATTTAGTAAGACCAGTTACCTGTGATAGGTATTATTTCTCCTGTTAATGATAGAAGCATATACGTTTGTGTCTGCTGATTAAAACTGTTTCCTTATAGATGGAACGTATTTTAAATTCAACCAGCTCTTCAAACTAGATATCTTCTCACAAGGTCAAGAGTATTTTCCAACGTAACTTAATTTACCATGGACATGCCTCGCAAAGAAAGGATCAATATTAGAAAGCATTAGTGTTCTCACCATAATAAGAGAGAGAGGGGGGGGGGGGTCAGACACACACAAACACACACACACACACACACACACACACACACACACACACACACATCACGTTGTGCCGACATACTTCCATCTGACAGGAGCTGAATATCCCAGCAGCTGCGGTGGAGTTATTGAGACGTATAAAAAGGAACTGCTGCTTCGTGACAAGACTAGCGAGATGAAGCCCCGAGGGACTCGGTGCATCAATCTCAGAATCACCTCCCTAAACTAAACTCCCAAAAGACAAGAGACAAAAAGGTGGACTTGAACTTTTCAAATGTCTACCTAGAGGCAACGTGATTACTTAAAACGACGACACTTAATGAGGCTTTTTGACCCCTTTACCTGTTCTTATGATTAATGGGTTGAGGGTTTATGGATGTGGTACATGGTTGTGCTATATTCGGTGTAATTGCATCCCTCTGTTCGTTTGGGGCCCTTGTTCACCTTTCAGGCGCAGCTTTTTTGAAAAATGTATGTCTCCGTCATATTTCTACCGTGACTAATGGTGGCTAGACCTGTCAGTTTAATCTGCCTCAGACGCGTAAAACAGACGAGTAGGAGGGAATTGAGGGATACTCGTACCTATTTTGGGTACATATTGGGCTACTCCGAGAATGTAATATTCTCTTTGAAAAGGAGATAACAGCCAAGCACTGCAGCACAGCTCAGGGTGTGTGTGTGTGTGTGTGTGTGTGTGTGTGTGTGTGTGTGTGTTTGCCTGTGTGCGTGAGTGCATGCGTGCGTGTGTGCGTGCGTGCGTGTGTGTGTGTGTGTGCGTGCTCCCATACATGCACAGTGTATGGCCGTTTGTGTGTGTGTTAGTTCATAAGGGAGAGAAACAGTGAGTAATAGAAAGAGATAAGGGCAATACTTGTAATGAGAACATGTAAGGGGAGATGGTGAAAGTGAGACAGTTTGATGGAGAAACCCACAAAGCTCATTAATGGATGCAAAACAGTTTCTCACAGCTAATTACATATTTCTCTGGCCAACACCACCACCAGCGGCGACTCCTGTTCCCTTGCCACAGAGTCTGTTCCTTCCATCTGCAGGCTTGACAGAGCTCTCTCTACCTCTCTCTCTCTCTCTCTCTCTCTCTCTCTCTCTCTCTCTCTCTCTCTCTAGAACCCACTATTCCAGGCTCTGATCTCTTCATGTTAAGCTACACACGACCGTAGAGCTATGGTGGAGCTGTGAGTGTAAACACACTCTCTAGACACTAAACGGCTTAACCACAGGGACTTTAGGCTGATATGCCGTGGGTTAATCAAATCCGAAATGCTAGGTCACTTATGTAATGTCTGTCGTGGTGTGTGGATGGAAGTGTGTGTTGTTCATTAACTTTAGCATTTCAGGGGGTGAAATTCAGACATGCATGGAAGATGTGATTATGGGCTTTTGATTCAGCTTCATTATGCTTTGGTTTTAAAGTTAGCATTAATGGGAATCAAGAATTTATAGGGGGGAAATTCACATGGCATCATCCAATCACGTGACATAATTTTACACTTCTTTTTATGTAGGCTACGCTCCGTCAGTGCAGCAGTGTTCTGAAAACGTTCTATGAGCTTTTGAAACCTTTCATTAGGTTTGTATCTTGAGGGGTTTTACATAATGCAACACTTGCATTGCCATCCTTTTCCTTTCACTCCAGTTTTGTCGTAAACTAGGCCTGATTTCCCCCCCTAGCGGGTACAGTCAAAATGCCATTTTCCCAAACATGAGGGTGACCACGGCGCTCTAGGAGCTGTACGAGTAAGTGATACTCCGTAGGCCAGGCAACTGCCATGCGAGGCGCAGACAATGTCGTTGAAGAGCTTTTCACTAGCTGCGAGCTAGGTTTGTGCTCTGAAGCCGTGCACCCCACCCGCTTCCTGGAACACTCTTGAGGGAGCAGACGACGATGGTGGCTGCCAATCCCTTCCGAGCAACAGAGGAAACCAAGGCCCCTGCTGACAGTAAGGTCAGAGCCTCACACATTGAAAAATCAGACGGTGATTTCATTACATAACGTGAAGGACGCTTGCCATTGAAATCGAAGAGATATTGTTTTATTTAGAGAGTTGAATTTAAGCCAAGGGGATGTGCTGCAAGTTCATATTCACGCTGATGGTGTCTACATTTTCTGTGTAATTTTTGTGTCCATCGTAATAAGAATGGAAGCAAGAAAGAGAGCAACAAGAATTCCCACATTTTGTTTGTTTATTGAAGCATTCACTTAGCTGTAATTGCTGTGAGAGTCAGGTTTATAATCCAGTGGAGAGGCGTAAATAGAACATTATTGTTCCTAACTGTCACACAGCAACCATTGTTTTTTTTCTTCTGTCACTTCATTGCTTGCGGGACCGCTATAACTAGGCAGAAAGAAACGAACACTAACAACACAATAAACAAGAGAAAATGTATTGCTAGACAAACCCACCTACGCATTCTAATTTCCCTTTCCATGTTATTCAAAGAAAAGATGATATTAATATATTTCAAATCTGCTGAGAGCAACCGAATAAGAGCTCCCCTTTAATCTGATCACTGTCAAAACAGCTTTGGCTTCCGTCCACTGTTAACCATGACGGGTGATAAATAATGGTCTTTCTGGTTAATTTTCTCTCTATGAGTGTATTGATTCATTTTAAATCTTTCCTATTATCTGTACAAATTGATCTAAAATATGAAACCAAACCGCTTTCTCCTGCGGTTCTGTGTCCTCCTGTGCTATCGTGCGCGTAATGCTGTAAACCTACACACCACTTCCGAGGCTTTACACAATGTGCCACCTTAAAAGATGTGTTGGCAGATTGGTTTATAAACCCAGTCGAGGTCAATACTCCCTCAAGGCCGTGACAGGGAATGGCAACTTGCACCTGATAGGCTATAAAATATGTAAATACCGTATGTGGGAACAGCCGTAAATACACTCAATGAAACGTCCTCGGCTTTCTTTTAAGTGCTTGACACAATTCTCCTTTTGAAGGGGAAACAGGATACAACCAGCTGTGTTAGTACCTAATAATGTAGCATAGACAATGGTGTAAATGTCAGTCATCTAAAACTGTGGAAATGTCCAGAAATAAGAATATAAAAAAATTATAATTGTAAAACGATCTCTGCACACCTGGATGACGTGATAATCTATAACATTTTACATAAAAATCTACATTTAGACAACTAACATGATCATCATTATAAATCAAATATGACAAAATAAACGTTAAATTCAACAAGCGTGATATGATTGCACACATTGCATTCACTTCCTCAGTTACAAAGATAAAACGTCTAAGCCCTGCTGTAAACGAGTGCCTGGTCCCCAAGATGGTCTACATCACATCGCTTCCGCTTTCAGACCCTCTCGCTCACTCTGCTCCAAACAAATCTAAACCGACGGATTTACAACCCACCTGATGGGAACCTGTTTGGGGCTGTAATGAGAGCCTTTTGAAATGAGATTGCCTGGCAGTGGGGTCGCCTCTCCTGGGTCCAAACCTCCGACCGCTCCTGATCAAGTTTAACAGCACAGCCGACTTTTTTCAACAGGAGCAAACAGCTGGTCCTCACTTCACCCCCACCAACACCCCCCTCCCAGCTCGCTGGCCTACATAAGCCCGCCTGTCTGTCAAGTGTAGGCGCTGCCCCTGGAGAACCCTGAGGTCCCATACCCCACTTCAATTCACCGTGCTGTAAATCCTGCTGCAGTCATATCAGGGTTTCACAGCAACACCAGTGGTGCTAATCTCCTGGAGCCTCTTTCCAAACAATGTGGGCTGTCAGGAGGTCTGAGCTGCCTGGTTCTCTCTCTCTCTCTCTCTCTGGGCTCAACCTAGCTCTCTCAAAGCAGTCAATGATTCCTGGCTACAAGCAGGCCCGGCAGCGGTTGGTTGCCATGCCCAGCTGTGTTGAAGGACCCTTTTGTTGTGGATGAGCAGCATCTGGGCATCCAGCAACATTATTTTTGGAGGTCAAGTGGTTATCTGGGAGCTACGATTAGATCATGGTTTGATCAGAAAAATGGTTGGTGCCGCGGACGTAATTGTAAATATGTTTGAGGAAAGGGAATCGTTCATTCTGTTAGATTGGATCTTTTTTATTTGGGTAATATATTCAGTGTTTTTATAGTAATCCAAATAAATTTTTTATGCTCTGTAAAATATTTGCAAATGTTGGTCCACTAAAACTACAATAAACAATATCCTCCATCCTATGATATTGACACAATAAAGTCACAAATGTGACTAATGACTAGATAGCAAGTCCTGCACATATTGGCCCCTGTACTATGAAGTTTACCAGACAAGAGGAGCATCAGCTAATGGAATATTCTTTCAAGTCAATTTCAATTGCAAGCAAAAACAAAATGAGTGTGAAATGAGTGTGAAATGTGTGAAAAGCCTCTGACCTTATATACCACGTATGTGTATTTCTGTAAGGTTTTATAAATCTAAATTCATTGCTTTCAGGAATATCTTGTTGGTTTTTTTTTGAGTAGCAGCTCAAAGGGAATTTTTATGAGTGACTGTCAGAACCTATAGCACACAAGAGCCAGAAATGAAATTCTTCTTGTCACCCTACAGCTTTAAAGGATTTGTATGAGGATTTGTATGAGGATACATTTTTCCAGACAAACCAAAAATAATTGAGTATTAATTAAACATTCCTTATACAGTCCATACTCCTAACAGTTAGTTCGGTTTTGATTAACCCACAATGCTCTCTGTAACCACTCAAACCCCAGGACAGGCTTTAGTGTTGACATAAGCCCCTTCTCAAAGTCATGATAAAATAAAACAAAAATTAAAAACAAGGTTTTCCAATTATATGATTGTAATTGGAACTAAGTACAACATATGTATTTAATAATTTATGATTAAGTTTTGAGGTGAGAAGGGGCTGACGCTATAAGTCATGACCTAACTAACCAACAAACCAACAAACTAACAAGCTAACAAACTGGTGATAATTAAATAAGTCAGTGTGTGTTATTGTACATGGACTCACAACAAAGAGGACCATAAATAATAGATATTCCATTTTGTGATTTCACACATAACACAAAACATTAATCTGTGCCTCAATAAACAGCACTCATGGTTTCCTAAGCGCTAGACTTGAGGTTCACACTTTGGTCAGACACGAGGAAATTTCATAAAATTACACATTATATGAGGCGCATGCCAACCGTTGTTATATTTGATCAGGTTATACAGTCAGAATTGATTTTCTGTATACGCCTTTCATTTTCTGAGCAGAAAAACCACCAAGAACCACACTTAGGGCTACTCACGAAGAAAAACCCTAAAATAGATTGAGAGGAATTAACTCAGCTAGGTCCTACAAGAAAACACAATTTAGTGGGTTATTTATTAAATCATAAACTTGTATAATTTATATGAATCTAAATGGGACCATAAAGGTTTTTTAATTACAAACTAGTTGAAACACCACAAGCAGGAATGGTTTACCCCCCTCTTAGTAAACTGTCTACATCTGTGACTGGGTCCAAAAAGTCCCCAATACAGCCATTCTGGATTTATGGATTGTAAGATAAGAGTATATATATATATATATATATATATATATATATATATATATATATATAAAATATCTACTTTGAACAGATGAAATATTACATAAATAGGAAGTAGTTTGGGGACAGGTTAATCGATGAAAATGTCTCCTAGCTACACAAGCAAAGCTGTATTAAGAAAAGAATATTCCCACGGCCAAATTTTTCATGAATCCTGGCTTGTTAGGACACAATTGGAATAAACAAGCAGACACAACAGAAGCTCTTTGAGTGCCTCTCCAATTCTTCAGCAACAAACTGATGTAATTTACACAGCCAATAACCAGTGCACAGCTGGAAGCGCAGAGCAAAGCCTTTAATTGCATGAAATATTAAAATGAGACGCATCAGCAGAGTTCACCCAAAGTAACCTAGTTATCACTTCATGCAGCGTGTTTAGCTTTGTTTCCATGCGACTGTAAGGGAAAATTTGGCATCCTCACGGATGTTCAAGCCTACGCTGTTGGTCCAATGTGGGGGTAGGGGTCAGAGGGAACGTCAGGTCACTAAAAAGACAGCATGTGCCTACGTCAGATAATCAAAGAGATTGTATGTTCCTTTCGGAGACGCTGAGTGAGTCTCTGCCATAACATGCAGATATGTGAACACGTAGTTTTCGATACTGGGAGTTAACACATATGTTCAATCTTGACCAATGGGATGATTTGTTTAGTTTAAGACCAATAAAATCGTGTCAACCATGACAACTAATTAGAACTTACTATGTC
This sequence comes from Galaxias olidus, assembly GCA_026901105.3. Taxonomy (NCBI): domain Eukaryota; kingdom Metazoa; phylum Chordata; class Actinopteri; order Galaxiiformes; family Galaxiidae; genus Galaxias; species Galaxias olidus. The sequence continues at coordinate 421,591 of JAPMUY010007846.1, read as the reverse complement.
AGACTGAACTGACTGGAGTAATTTCTCTGTGTGCAGACTCTGACTCTGTAGTCATCAGTAAAATTGTACTTGATCATTGCTTGTTTCTTCCCTTTGTTTAATTGGTTAGTTTCTGTTATAGATTGAAATTATCCATGACCCGATGCATGAATGGATTGCACTCTCATCTGTTTCATAGGTTGCATACAGATATTGTCATTAAAAGCTGATGGGGTATACAAATGTTCCTGAAAAATACAAAGACCTGGTTCAAATGTTGCCTCTGATGCAATAGGATGCTACATTTGGAATCTTTGTGGAAGTTGTTTTGAACAGGGCATATTACAAAACAGTACATATAAAAGACCTTTTCATCTGAATTCGTAGCTCACTGCAACTGTTCGTAATTCCCTCGGCCTCTTTGTCTCATGGAAATAGCACTGCAAACTGTCTGGCAAAGTTCTGCCTCAGCTGAGGAATAAAGAACTCATTTACATTTCAATTTAGCAACCGGTAATTTAGCCACACGGCACACAGCTACTCGGTGCAGTTCCCCTTTGAGTTAATTGGAGATTGAAAAAAAAAAGAAAGCCACCCACGTTATAAGCAAGAGCCCTCCCTGTCTCTTGATGTTCTCTGTGTCACAAGAGAGAACTCTTCATCTCTAAATAACACAGTGTGCGTTGACTTATTTTTTATTGTGTACCTGCACTATAGCTCATTACCATATTCCTTTGTTGCAGCCTTATAGCAATATTGATTTATTTTACATTTTTATAATTTATACATTTTTAGTTACTGCTTCGTCAGGTTATATTATTTTGGAGCACACTGTAGGGCTTAAGTTTCCTTTAAAAGAAAGACTACCAAAGTCCTTTATTTAAGTCTTGCCTACAAGACCCAAATATGACTTATATGACTCACAATGACTTATATACTATATATAAAAGCGGTGTCATATTTTTTTTTACTGGACATTTGATGATAGGTTAGCAATCTTTCTTTTTCTTTTTTTTTATAGAGAAAAGTGATTGATTGTTTATCATATTTTCCATTATCGCCATATCACGGTGATATAGTTTAATGCCCCCACACTGCATCACTCTCTCCGGGTGACAGCTGAGGTCATGGACCAAGTTGAGCACCTTGGTGACAGTTTGTCACACCACTCCATCCTCATACAAAACTCCACACAAATGGATATTGCCACGAGAACAGGTGCAAGAACCATTGCCAAGTGATATTCTGTACAGCATGTGCCTTCTACAAGGTAGAATAGAGCACTGATCCTGCCTGGTAATGGTACTCAATGGCTTACCACCAATTGTCCACTCTCCCAGGACTACCTCCCCATTAAAAACCAGCAGCTGGAAAATGAGCAATCTGAATGGGGGAGCCCAAGTGAGACATTACCGTGGGAGGCAGGGGGGTGGCGGGAAGAAGAATGGTTGCAATTTCCCCTTTCTTACATTTATAAAAACACACACACACACACGCACGCACGCACGCACGAAAACACACAAACACTCGCACACTCAACTGTAAACACACACGTACACACCTCATCGTCCACTCTCTTTACCTCTCACCAGACAAACCTATAACTACTTTGTGTTTAATTGACCTACAGAGACACTCCATAAATACACTCACACAACAACCAATAAAGACAGTCCAGCGTAACCCACGACAAAGGGATTGGTCCTGAAATATCTTGACATGCTTTACTGTTTGAAGAGACAGAACGTCTATTGGGAAAGGAATGGCCAATATGTGAAATTAATGTGTGTGGGATCACACACTTTTTAATCTCTGTGATATAAAGCTCAAACTCCCAGTCCTTTATGGTATATAGTAGGTCCAGGTACTGGTATTTCATGTGTTTGACTTTTGTTCTGTCTGTAATAGCACATATTTTCTACTATATGTAATCAAGTAAATTCACAAATTAATTCATTTTGTACAACAGTAGGCAAGTCCTAGTACAACAGGACAGTCTCCGTTTGTAACAACTCTGTTTCTAACTTTCTACCATGTCCATATTATTTGTCTTGTGCTGCTCCTCCGGTCTTTTTCCAATTAGATGCTGTAACAAGACAGAGGACAGGGTTGAATGAAGAGTTTATAATTTTTTTTGCCTTTGTCATGTGCTTTTGTGTTGAGATGACATATGGTCTCGCTGGCGGAGATGATGGGGTGTAATTATAATGGAGAATGGGAACGAGGTCAGCGCAGCCTTGTTGCTGTATCTCTTTGACGGTAAGGTCACAGAGACGGCAAGAAACAAAGTATCTGGAAAAAGGGGTTGGTAAGTCCAGACGAAAAAAAGACCGGTAGAGAGGGACAGAGAGAGGGCGAGATGGAGGTAGAGGGATGCAGAAAAGGAGTGAGTGGGGAGATGGGGTAGGAGAGGAAACAACAAAGATGGAGAAAGATTTAGAGAGAAGAACAAAAAAAAATCCTTCTAGATTCTCCTCTGAGAGCACGAAACCGAAGTTCCCCCTGCAGGACAACATCCCAACCGATCGATCTCTTGCCATGGGCCATCAGTCTCAGGCTAATTTCAGTCTGACACAAAAGGCCTTTTTCATGAATAATGATCACACACTGTTTATACTGAACAGTGAAGGTAGAATGTGAGTTTCTACAATACGCAAACGGCAGGACTACATTTTGCTCCTGGGAAATCAGTGATACACTATGTCTCATAAAATTATGACAGAGGCTAGATATCGTAACAAATTAGGCTGTTGTGAATCAGCAATGGGAGAGTAGGATCCCAAACGCAGGTATCTCTAATTAGCTGTGAAATGATGAAAACACAGGAAAGGCTCAAAAGCACGCAACATTTAACAACGACCAGACAAAGGATTACTCAAAACACAAGAACAAACACAAGTCAACACAGAAGAAAATATGTGGAAACAATGACACCAACAATGACAGGTTAAAAAGGTTTAATGATCTAAACATATACAAACACCAGGCACATGACTGGACTGACCCTGTAAAACCACCCTGTGACAGCTTGTATAAATATAGTTTATTGAAAACCAATGTGTATAACATTCATGAGTTTAAAAAAGTTACAAGAACGGCTTCAGTTCCCCTAATATCAAACATTTTGTGAATTTTGCAGATTGTGCGAGATAATGTATTGGCATTAGAGAAGCTGTTAAGTGTATTCACCAGGGACAGTAAGCTGAACCAGCAAAGTTCCACCAAGTTTCTTTTTGTCAGCACACTACATGCCATTCTGAGAGGCTTTGCCGCAACCCGAAATCGACAGCTTTTCAATTTAAAAAATGAGGGACGGTGAGGAAGTAATTAGGGTGCCTGGGACTTGGATAAATCAACCTGCCGTTGGTCTCACAATATGATTCACTGGTCTGTTGACCACTGGCTGCTGGAGCTCAGAGTAGCACTGTTTTCCTCAGTGTATGAGCTGCTACCTACATCAGTCTTTTTCAATTTTAAGAACCGGAAGTATTTCATATGAGAAGGGCAAGATGACGTGATGGGGATATTTTTTACGGTATTTATTCCCTTTTCCCTTCTATTTAAGTATTGTAAAGTTATAGTCTGGCCTACATACATTACAAAAGCCAATACTAGCCAAGCTGAGAACGCAGTATGCTACAAAACATCTCCTGACATATTTTACTTTCACTTTCCCAGGCAATCCTTTGTGTATACATTTGATTTACCTTCTGGAATTGATACAGAGCTCAATTTAATTATAAATGAATTGACGGACGTGACTCCCCCCCCCTTCCCCCATATTCCAGCTAAGAGCCATCTTACTGAACATACTGATACGGGGATACAGAATTAGTTAGGAGAAGATACAGTATATTCACCGTTCTTGCTGAGCCAGCTCATTAATCCCAATTAGTGTCTCACACTAACAACGTCGATTGTCCCTCCAGTATAAGGGTAGTCTGGGCCAAGCTGCTGCCGCAAAGTCCCCCACCACACCCCACATCTTTATGTTGTCAGTGACAAGAACTTGTCACCCTTATCATGTCCCCTTTATTTCCTGTACAAATCACACTTAACAGATGAGTGAATGTCTTCATTATCAGTGGCTGATTAAGACAATATTTTCAGGAATAGTTGCCATTTTCCTACAATTTTCATGGACTGCTCCATTTGTTTTTGTTTTTCAAATCTTTGTCATATTTACTCCGACCCAGTTTATTGAGCACTCTTGTTGATTGTGTGTTGCATGCCAACACCAAATCACTGTTGCCATAGCACACTTGAATCCTTTATTTCCTCTTCAGACTTGACTCTTGGATTGTGTTTGTGTAAATCTGCATAGCACAGACAACGGTTTCCAAGGGCACTGGCTGGCAACTGAAAGTAGTGACAGGATGACAGTTGGGCTGGTGGCACACTAATTATTAATCTATGAAGTCCCCAAATCACTATGAATAAAATATTGTGTTGCTTGTTTGGCAATGAGTCAGTCCATGCTACGTTCAGTTGGGAAATGAAAGTCATTGGAGGACATATTTGGCAAACAAGCTTTAATGTAAGATAGGGGACGTGTGTGTTACTAAATCAGAATGGTGATGCCGAAGCACAAATATTAAAAGCAGTCATCGTCATCAGGGAATCTCATTTTCTTGATGTTTGCATCTCTTTGCCAGAAGCTAGTTATTTTTTTTACCTCAATGCTTTTTTTAGAGCCTGAACAATATATAGTACTTGATTGTAATAATAATAAAATAAAAAATCTACTCTTAAAAGAATCAAAAAACTGTATTTTGCTAAAACTGTCGATTTAGAGAAGGCTGAAGGATTTAAAGTATAGCTATGACACTATTGCCAGTCGCCTGGCACAAACACACTGGAAATCTGGACAGAGGCGACTTTTTTGAGTGACAGATGTCCTCCACTCTCTTAACATGGGTTCTCGGGTCTCAGAATACTGCTCTGCCTGCATACATTGCTTCACAAAAACATTGCTCTTCTTCTCCCCGATCTCGCAACGCACGCACAGACTCCATCCCAGCAACAGCCTCTCCTAAAGACCCCCAGGGCCCCCAGGGCCCCGCAATACTCATACTGTATAGCTCCGACGCCGCCTCCATTTGGAATTGAACGGGCGGGTCGGGTAGGGTAGATAGGTGACAGGGGAGCCATTTAGATCCGACTGTTGTTGGAGCTCCAATATCCCATCAGGTTATTTTCCCTGTCTATTGATCACCCGGGCCCCTTCTATTCCTTCTCCTCCTCCTCTTCCTCCTCGTCTTCGCTATTGGTAATCACTGGCTGGCGTTGAGCAGGGAGTAGAGCGACAGCGCGGCGCTCCGGCTGCACTCTGAATACCGATGAGATGCAATCTGTCAGCCATCTCCAGCTGGATGTGCTCTGTGTTGGCTGTGGTGGCAGACTGTGTGTGTTAGGGGGGGGGGAAGAGAGAGAGAGAGAGAGAGAGAGAGAGAGAGAGAGAGAGAGAGACCAGGACAAGGTGGGACGACGCTACAAGATAACTTTACACATTAAACGAACACTGTGTACTTAAGGTGACGGTTACAGCCAAACATTTATGGAAGCTTCACACTGAGTTGCTGACCCGTACCAGCACTGAAAAAACATGGCAGGTCCTGTTCTAACAGGTACAGTTTTGGTCCTCAGGTGTGAGAAGATTCCTCTGTTTCAGTTAACAATTCAATTAGGAATGAATGGTTCAGTTCATCTCTATGTTATTATCATAAAATACAGGGAGTGATATTTCAGATTATTTAAAAACAAAAATGCTATTACCTAAAGGAAATAATTACTGGAGTATGAGCAGCCTAATTATTCACTCAAATCACAGTTAAATTGTAAATGGCACCTTGGCAGCAAGAAAGGGTCCCTTTCAGTGTGTGTTTCCCAGACGGATGATAAACCAATAAGTATTTATTTCTAAGTGTACCCCCCTCGTGAGACGGGAGTGGAGCGTTTTGAAAAAGGATTTTCTGCTGTGAGTCTCCATTAAGGCCTGACTGTCTATTTAAGATTCTGTCTGAGCGTGTCGCTATCAAAAAGGAAGCTCCAGAGCCAATTCATAGCACACCCACTGGCCAACGTCAAAGCCGCTCACACTCTCCTATCCATCCGTGACAATTTTGGGAGATATTTTCTGATTTCCTTCTGTAACTTTCAGGGAAGTGTGACAATAGTATATTCTAAGTGACGGCATCAATATTGAACACTAAAGAATTGCTCATTGCTAACGGGAGCTCTCTCAAACACTTTCGGCTTTGCCAAACCTCGTCAGTGTCAGTTGAAAACACTTCATAAAAACTTTCTTGATTTTGTAATGGGTTTATCTGCAAAGTTACATTGAATGGCATGAAACTCAGCCCTAGCTGTTGTTCCAAGGCTGCCAGTCCTCAACCTCTACACTTAAGGCAGAGCGTCTACATCTTTTACAGAGTTTGGGTCTCGACCGGGAAGCTAAAACTGTCATGTCTTTTCTCCCATGACAAAATGGCCCCGCCACATAAATCATTACCGGAACAGACAGGAGACAGTGGACGGGGATAACTGAAGCACTGTGCATGACAGTTATTAAAATCTCTACATGAGTAGACTGTCAGAGCGAGTTAATAACACAACTTATGGGACGTTAAAATATTCCTCTGTCCCATCTCCTTTCTATCTCTCTATCTCTTTCGAGGACTGATTCTCTCTATCTGTTGTCCTCTACCTCTGTTCTTATCTCGCTCTTTCTCTGAGCGTCTCTCTCCCACTGTCCATCTTGCTGGCACCCACCAAACCAGAGACAGTGTCACTTCTAATCTGCCGGATTCCAAATCAACACCTACAGCATGCAATTAGCTGCAACACTTTATTTCTGAACCAGACAGGCCTTGATGCATCAAAAACAAACATCAGATTTATTTAATCCATTCCAGTCGGTACTGATCAATGCAAAAATCACACTTTGGAGCCCTCGGAGCAATACATGTATGTGTGAGGTCGCTGTCACGTTCGTTCCTTGATGTTTGTTCCAGACGGTAGTCGTGTAATTTCCAGACGTGTTGCTAGTTGGTGGGCAGGGCAGCGAGGGGGGCTGGGGGTGTCAAGTGTGTGTCGGTGGGCTCTGATCAGCGATGCTGTGAGAAGGGTTATCAGTGTTGTATCTCCGCCAGTCAGAGAAAGAGCGAGAGAGAGAGTAAGAGAGAACAAAGCGAAGCCCATTCCTTTGATGGCAGCCCTAAGTTAGGGAACATGATTAAAGTGCTCCAGATTCTCCTCCAATCCTCTGCGGGGGAACACGATAAATCTAGTAGGCTCTATAAAAAGGACATGGTATTGAAGGGGCAAAAACCAGTGGAACGGCCACGGGGGTTTTGAAATACTGCCGTCCTTGCTAATTCCTTGCATACTTAAAGAGAGGTTTTTCCACAAAAGGACAGTGTAGGACAATTACCGGATGAGTGAGCTCAGCCAAATGTTTTCTGCAGCTCATCCAAATGACCCACACCCCACCCACGCCACCGTCCTCCTCCTCTCCCATCACATTGTTATTGTCACTGTCTGTGAGCAAGACGAGGAGACGAGGACACGCCATTTTGTGGCGTCCATTGTCACTGCTTATCTCTCAGTGGCTTCTATCCTAATTCGGGCACCTCTTGAAAACTCAAGCACTGCACTTTGTGATTATAGGACTACGTGCTCAAGTCCCCCTGCCACATTAGTCATGCTCTTTTCTTTCTTGGCATGAAATGTTTCAGAGTCTGACATTTCGCTTCCTGTTCCAAACCCTTTTTGTGATGTCCCCAGTTTGTGATGTCCCCAGGCAAAGCCTCTGCGTTGTTGCTAAGCAGATGTTCTTTGTTCAGGAGTAATATGTCGGGCAGGGCGTACATGTTTTGTTTCAGATAATCTGTAACATCTGCCGTGCACACACAGGATAATGAGTTACACCTGCACTCACTCAACTTACCATGGTGCTGCTGTAGTATCGTAGACACCGCTAAGAAAATATTATGATTTAACTGAAAGGAGTTGCTGTTGCTTTTTTGTCCCTCTTCCCCGGGATTTATGGTGTCAAAGGCAAATTACACCGAGGAGTGATGTATTGCATCATGTCAGTCTCAGGCTCCAAGAGAACAAGAGATTGTTTCCCTCTCCTTATCAGCAAGCTGCATTTTACAGCGTGGAGAAATGTCACAGGGTTTTAATGTACACCTGTGCACCAGTTGCACACAGCCAAAAACTGACAAGGCTTTGAGTTGGAGCTATTCGTCTCAATTTAACCAGATTGCTTTCTCTCTCATTGAGCACAAGAAACAAATGGCCACATTTTAGGGTTAACGGATTTCAGTGCTGACTGGCTATTAACCGTGGCAAGTGTCGTCCGAATTATGCGATAAGTCAACTGCTATACAGATGACTTTGTCCTCTTCAACTTAAATCTATGACTTATGTCCTTGCATTTAGCTAATGGGTTGCTTTGTCTCTTTTATAACTTGGCAGGAGAATTGACTATGAGTGCTGTTTTTAATTTATAGAACAGCATAGGTCTTTGCAGTAGTATTATTTAATCTAATTCAATCAATCGACTAATCTCATCATTGTGATCTGACCTTCCAGACACCTGCTGCGAGGTGAGGATAAGAGAGTTATCTTTTTAGTGGCATAACATGCAGTAAAGACATTCATTATGATTTGTCAAAAAGCGAAACAAATCATATATGATGGAACACATCAGGTTCAGATAAATCAAATCTCTGTTCTTCCCATGCTAATTTATCCAAACAGTCGTTCTTTATCAAAACCAAACAAGATATAGCAAAATTATACACAAAATATTGACCGTGTTACAATAACAAATAGAAGGAAAAGTCTGCTTCCGTGCTATGCAAAGTTATACCATTCACAACATATTTTGCTCAAGCTAGCTGTCCCAGAGTCACATAAAAAGCCCCCTGGCTAATACATTGTCACAGATTTAGGAAATTGTGAAAGAAAATAAAGCGAGGGGAGAAGGATGGGTGGGGGGGGCTTTCAAAAGGGCTGGGGAAGAAAGAGGTTATATGAGGAGTCCATTAGAAATGCTAAATGGCTCTTTTAGAGGAAGAGGAAGAGGAAGAGGAGAAGCAGGGCGCTACTGTCCCGTTTCTTCTAGGTCTTAAATGGCTCTTTCAGAGGAGGAGGAGGTGGGTACCACAGTCCAGATTCTTCCAGGTCTTTGTCCAATGCTGCTCAGTTCAACCATAAACGTTGGCTGGCTTGCTGGCAGTATGAGGTCAACAAACCAGCTATGAGTAGAGGTGCAATGCCACAGGCTTTTCAACTAATGCTCTTTCTACGTTTTCTCTTCATCTGCCCGTTAATTTGGTCAACCTTTTCTTTAACTTTATTACTGATATAATAACTTTTTTTGCAGAAGGCACACAGGGGCAGTTGTTCTTTAGAGATAGATTCATAGAAAAATATTTATGTGTACTTATCCTATCTTCAGAGTCACATTTCCATATTTAAACAATGCCACACATAAGGTTTATTTATTATTGTTTATTCTAAAAGGTGGGATTAATCAAAGACGTATGTCTATATTGGAAGAGGAAATAGTCCATACCTGGCTGTTGTATCATTGTGCAGGCCTTAATGATCAAACACATCCTAGTGGCAGCTTGAAGTAGAACAGGCAACTAACAGTCACTTTAAAGTTACTAGAGGCAGTTTATCTGTAGGAGGTGATTTTGGCGACCCCTACCATTTGCTTGGTGTAATTATTTTCCTTTAACCGTCGCAAAGAAAACGTGTACGGTGCTCGCGGTCACTGCATATCGCTGCCTGATCAACGACTACACTCCAAGCATGATATTCTCTTCCTGATTTAGTGATGCACTTCCTTGTGCCATAAAGCAATTCGTCACAGTTCAGTGGGAGATCATACCCGGTGGTAGACAAAAAGAATGTTAAATATTGAGACTTCAAGAGTACTGACCTCAACCACGATGTATTCATTCTCCCATAGACATCACAATGTGCTATCAGAAGAAATTTATTGATAATACGTCAACGTAAAAAGTTGCTTTATGGGTTGCTTTATTAAGCGATTTCCCCTGATTTGCACACCATGGTAAATGTAATTGTTGTTATTGCATACATTTTTACACTCTTTTTTTTCAGCTCTCCTTATCGAAGAAACCTTTTGACCCTTATGTGCCAAATGTCACTAAATAATAATACAAGTGTTGGTTCTTTTCAATTATACCAATTATGGAGATAATGGCGGACAATTTCTGTGATAAGTCTATTCTTATTTCAGATGTACACTCTGTACAGAAGGTGTTGTCCTGTTCAGCCACACAAAGCACTATCTCTGGGGAAACTACTTCCAGGGATCCCACATTTGTCCGGGCCAGAGTCGATACTGCTTAACAAACATAAAAAAGAACCTTTCCAATGCCTTTAACGTTCCCTCGAGCCATGCCATATTCAGTTCTAAAAAATGTGTCACCTGATAATCTCATCAAGTTCCCTCGCGATGCCTTTTTTCTAAAGCGAGAACAATAAGGAATCACTCTTTATCCAACCACTTTGCAAAACAAAAAAACAACAGATTGTAAAAAGCCAAGTCATGTATCAATCGGACAAGACGCATGTGACAACGCCCATCATCAAAGCATGGTGACTCTAGGTGGAGTAACTGGAGACCCCCTCAAAGTAGGCCATCAACTATTTATCCTGTTTAATCCACCAGGCACCTATCAGGTGTGCTGCAGTCTGCGCGGATATTTCTCGGCTGGTTGAAGTCGTCGGTGTGAAAACAAAGCTTTAAGATTGGACTGGAATCACTGCGTACCTGTTCTTCCATCTCAATAATAAGGAGGTGGGAAGGCCCCCTAGCCATTACACAGATAGGAGAGAGGCGAGGCTGGCTCCATGCATATTTCATAAGGGTATTCCAGGCTTGGGATCATTTATCTGCTTTTAGGTCACTGGATGTGAACGGAATGGTTGTGGTCAATTTGAATCACAGACGCCAGGATTCATGGTATAAATACAATTCTGCATGTAATTTTGGTTCTGATGAATAAAAATGTAGAACTGCGTAACGCTTGGAGCTTTCAGTAGTTTTAAACAACAGATTTTTTTTCACTTTAAACTATTAATTAGGTTACAATTAAGAGCAAAACATTTCAAAATTACACTTTGTACTCCTACATAAAGAGTTAAACACCTATAGACCGATGGTAAGTTTTATTTTTAGCGAGCTTTGACCAAACCAGCAAGAATAGAGTAGGTAAACATAGCATGAGGGATATTGTAACATCCTATCCGATGCATTTATAAATTAAATATTTGTTACTATACTATTTGTTCCACACAATTGCAGATATGCCATTTTGTCAATTAAAACATTGAATTAGTAACTATTTATTTTTTATAAAACATGGAAGCATTGGGTTTACTCAACAATGATTTATAACACATTCCACAATGTTAATAATGTTTTCTATATATAAATCTAGGCATTTACTTAATTTAACTTTGCTTGAAAGTGTTTTAGGTATAATGCCTGGCAACAATAGTTAAATGCATTACGGTAAGCACATTTTTACCTTACCATATTGTATCTTCTCACACAATAATATTCAAATTGGATTTTGCAGGGAAACATTTGTACAGCCTTGCATGTTGATTTCTGAGCTTTTGGTCCAACAAACATTCTAAGCAATATGGCACAATTGATATTGACAGTGTTGGGAAAGCTACTTTGAAAGAATAGCTTTGCAAGCTATCAATTTCTTCACACTGGGAGAAGTTGAACTACAGCAAGACTACCCTAGGGAGCATATGGTTTGGTTAACTAAAGCTACTTAGAAAATGTAGTTAAATTACTATCTTAATTACATGTATTTCAGCCTTCTCAACGGTCAGGATGAGTGAAAAAGTGGGCAGGGCTGGTCAAAGGGGGTTCAATTACAATAGAGAAGCAATAGTAAAATAAAATTTAAAAATGATTCCTTCCCATTCACAAACTTTTTGTATTTTTAGTTGTTAACAAAAAATGCAATGTAACTACCTGAATCACTGGGCAAATATGAATGTAGTTAAAACTACTAGTTTAATTACATGTAGTTCTCTACTCCCCAACACTGGATCTTGATGAGATTGAGCATGTGTGTTCTCAAATGAGCTCCTATACTAGCTATAGCAAAGAAAAAAAAGAGTGTACCGATAAACAGTTTATTACTAGCATCTGATAAATATTTAAGCTTAAAACTTAAAATGCTTCCTTATACAGCGGAAGTGTTCCAAGTTCAAAATATGGTGACGTGTTGTGAAATTAACTAACAAAAAAAATTTGTTTTTTCTAAAACTTGTTACACCTGCCGTAGTAGCTGAATATGGTCCTGTCAATCCACCTGCGGAACTTTGACACAGCCGTGTACACTCCTGGATACTTGGCGTCACCACAACCTTTTCCCCAAGAGACAACGCCGTATAACCGCCCTTCACACACCAGCGGGCCCCCTGAGTCCCCCTGGAAAAAAATAAGGGGCCACAATCATCTCACAATTTGTATCAAAACAGTGCTCTTGGGGCAACGCTGTGTATACACACGCTGCTAACCTTAGCCTATCTTACCTCACAGGCATCCTTCCCGCCATCACTGTAGCCAGCACAGAGCATGTTTTCTGTGATGTTACCATTGAAGGACGCGGAGCTGTTACACATAGCTAACGAAACAATGGGTATTTGGACCGTCAGGAGGGTGGAGGGGATCTGGCTGCCGCTGAAGCTGGTGAACCCCCAACCCGACACCCGGCACACCCTGCCTTCTGCTATGGGGGCGTCCTGTCGGGGCATTGGAACAATCGACACGAAGTCACTCAGGTAGACTGGGGCTTTGAGCTGGACATAAAAGGGAAAAACACATGAATCTGAGTTAGCATGCTAAAATGGAGCCTATATCAACATATGAACCATGAAAAAACTTATGAACATATGACAGCATGTGAAGAAAAAAACACAGGATGTCAGCTGTAAAATATTTTACTCTTAGAAAAGGCTTAGAAAAGACGTAGAAAGATGTAGCCAATATTACAAATATCAAAAATAATGTGATGTGGTGGGGAAAAAATACTTTTTTTGAAAATGTTCTTTCATCAGGGTAACACATTGTACCACACTTACATTCAGTAGGACATTGATCATGATCAACAACATTGCTGCCTCTTCGTCTGTGGCTGTACCTTGATGAGCATGATATCTGCGTTTTGCGTGGCGTTGTTGTACTGAGGGTAGGGTATCACGATCTGGGGGTAGAAGAACTGCTCTGTCCCCTCAAACACGCTCAAGGAGAAGTCTCCAGCCACTATCTTCATATTTTCTGCCCTGAGAACAGAGAAAAAACATTTTGCTACTGAAAGAATAGATCTATGCCAAGGAATAATGCAATAATGCAATAATGTACTAATTTAACCTCTCATAGTGACTGGATGTTTTGTACAAATTACTGGCAGTAGCGTTTTAGAGTTAGAGGCAAACCCATTGCTATTAAAAATTTCTAAATGGACACGTATTTCAGATATATAGTATTCATACAATTTGTGCTTCAATTTAGCCGTGAATATGTTTTTGTTTTTGCCACCAATGGATGTAACTCACACCGATTGCTCTTCAGTCTGTCACAAGCCTGAATCAGATTTAAGAGCCAACGAATCACACGCACAACACGGCTCATTGTGATAGCCCTGCTCGTATTACTTTCATGCTCCTGCTCTGTGATAAGACCCATCTCATGGCAATCTGATATGTCCCCACTTTCTTGCAAAGCAGCCAGTGAACCCTCTCTCTCTCACACATACACACACACACACACATGCACACGCAAAGGTCACTGGATGTCAATGGCACTTTTACATAGCTGCTGACTTCCTTGGGCCTACTGTTGTGAGGCCATGGAGGGGTTTGTCAGGTAGCCAGATTTCCAACCAAAATTAGGTTACATCTAAATATAGCTATACTGTATATAGAGCCTAATTAAGTTAACTTACAGAGGCTGCTCATCATGAAGTATTATAATTATATGCAGTTTCAGCTGCAGCCATGTCATTAGCTAGCCTGGTAACAAAATAAACAACTTCAATTTCTGTCATGTTGTTGTTTAGGAGACGAATGCGTATGAAAAAAAAGAAGAACAAGCGGTACCTTACTTAATATTGCAATGGGCAGCGGTGAGGATCCAGTATTTGTTTATCAAGGAGCCTCCACAGACGTGCTTACCCCAAAGGGTTTGAATGGACACAATGTATTTGATTGAATTAGGAACTGGGGCATAGCCTCCCACTATACGGTTCTGGATCAGGTCCTGACCTGAGGAGTTGTCATATAAGAGAGGAAGAGAGAGCGATAGAGAGAGAGAGATGAATAGACAAAGAATGAAAGAGAGAGATGGACAGAGCCAGAGAAAGAAAAAAAAAAGAAAAAGAAAGAAAGAAAGAAAGAAAGAAAGAGAAAGAAGAATAAAAAGAGATAAAATCATTCAGCAATCACATACAGTAGCTATCGGAGCAATCACTGCGTCAGCATCATCAGCAGACAAACTCATAAAAGAAAGACCCTGAGGACTTTATGGCGCAGATGTTCCCTCGTTTACAGATCAATAAAACCCAATCTCAGGAATACACAGAAAACCTCTCTCAGTATCAATCACACCTGCCTCACGTGTGTGGTTCTGTATTCTATGCCCACAGTGTTCTGATATTAAAAACATATATTTCCCTACAAACATAAGCTGCTTGCCAAACCGTATTTTTTTTGTGCATGCTCCACAAGGATTCTACTGGCATGTGTACAGTAGACACTGCCTGTAATCATATCCCATTCATAGGATCTTTTGTTATATTGAGCTTTATCGTGTATTGTGCCATAAAAGAGGACCAGAGACAGAACTGAAAGGTGATAGCTTTTACAGGGCCTGAAGGATTTAAAGCGACTCCATTTGAGCCTCTGAAATTGACCCCACGCTATAATTAGGAGCTTTAATAGGCAACCCTTACATTATATTATTATCTACCATAGATTGTACCACCTCTTTTTTTATGTGACCAACTCACACATGGGTGCAATTTAACCTGTTCTGCAACAGTGCGGTTGATCTCTTTGACCCTCCATTGGATACAAGAACATAAATGGAAAATGTCACTATCCATTGTTTATGTGTCTAATGTAAAGGAGTGTATAAGCCTAGGTGGGGACTGTTATGTACAGAACAGATAATGACACAGTGCAGCATCCTTTCGGGGGGAAACCATGAAGCTCGCTCGGTCAGTTCCAGATTCAGTCTTAAACCAACTGGATCATGACAGTCATCGGAACCTACTGTCCCCGTCATTACTTTTTATGGGATGTGTGGATCAAACCAAAAGCATTGTTTTATTGCAGCAGATAAAACATGCAAGTTCACTAGTATAACAATGTTTCATACGGTTTGCAAAAGGCTTTGGGTTTACTCATTTGAAATTAGTTTTGGTAAAACTATACATACAGAACAACACCTTTGACGATTTAAAACATTTGAAGTGGATTGTTTACATTCATTTCTGAGTCTGCAAGACAATACATAGAAAGTTTAGTTAAATTAGTCTCATAGGTTTTTAACTTTGAATGAGACTGGACTATTTTGTGGATTATTAAAACTGCATTTCCAAACAAATAATGCTTCATATTAGTAAATTTTATTTCAATGTAAAATCCTTCTTCTAACTGACAAAATAAATTGTGACGAAGGAGTTATTTAACTCTGCGATTTAAATAAAAACATTTTTTAAAGAACGGGCAAATGTGAAGGTATTGTTGTTTTCTACCTGAGGATGCCATTTGCAAAGCCTGCTTCAGTCACTTAATCATAAAAACAAATTCATATTTCCCTTGGCTAACAGAAGGACGCTTCAAGGTGACGTTTCTCCTAAAATAATGACAATCAAAACATGTTAAGTCTGTATAAATTTTATTAGAATTTTTTATTTGATTTGAAACTTCAAAAAATCTACTTTTCTGAAGAATGATCTCTCTCTGACTTAGCAAGTGACCTCTTCTGAAAGAGCAACTTCAGGGAATCAGAGCAAAGCTGTACTGTATGATGCTTGAAATGTTGCTATGAACACCATTATTCATTAATATTAATGTATTTTCATAACTTTTTTAAATGTACACAATTCATTCATCAATTCAAGGTATTAAACAAATGTAAGTGAGAAGATATCAAATATTATTTGAAAAACACTGTTAACGCACTTCACCTAAAAATGCCAAAATTCCAAATATCCCTAAAATACATTCCATACATCTTTTCATATTAGTTATACGAGAAACTAATATAAGTGGCTTGGTTGATTTGACTTTTATTAACCCTGATGCAGGGTAATAATAAAAACAACCACTTATATACTCACAGCTTACAGCTAGGAGTTCCAACAGGAGACATAGTAAAACGCTGGACATGTCCATGCCTAGGTGACAAAGGGGACACCAGTATGCACTGAGAGTGAGTGAGAGCCTTCACCTGTGCCACAGTACATTATCTTATAAGGGGAAGGGATCTCATCAGCACTCTCAGGTTTCTTCTAGTTCCGATTTCTGTTTCCATGGCCACCAAGCCATCCGGGAGCGATACATAATTGAAGCTGCCCTGTGCAGCTCTTCACGCCCCCGCCTCACCTCTCCTGTGACCTTCTACATCTCTCCACTGTCCCACCATCATCCCCTGTGTTATTGTTTGCTCTGTTTATAGAGACAGAGAGAGAGAGAGAGAGAGAGAGAGAGAGAGAGAGAGAGAGAGAGAGAGACTAATACAATATCTCATTTATATTTAAACCTACTGTATCGTCTTTTACAAGTCTAGTGTATAATTTATAAGTACAGTGATATACTATCTGTGACTTATGCATGTTAACCCAATGGGAATATAGATATTCCATCATACTGTGTATCAGTGTATTTCAATACAAATTCAGGCCTATCCTGAATCATGTTACACCCTAACTAGAAGTCTAACTGACCAATACTTGATCCCCACACAAGGGTTAGTTTCTGATCCAAAGACGTACTAAATATACTCCATAAAATGGTGCAGGGTTGATGTGTAATGGGGGACAAAAAGATACAGATGTTCTTATTATCATGGTCTGTCTCTCTCTCCCATATCGATCTGAGGATGGATAAGCGTTTCACTGTCAAGCAGAGTACGCTAGTCTCTCAGACCAGGCCGTGCTCAGCTGGGCCACGTCTGGCCGCAGCTAGGGCATCATTAAAAATGGAGCGCTGCATGACAGCTCTCATCGGTGCCAGACTCCCTGGACGGTGCAACTCCCTGACGCGAGGCCAACTAATAGACCTCTCTGTGTGTGCGTGACACCACCGACTGCTTCCCAGGCCCTGCCCTGTGCCTCCACAGAGCGTCCCCCTGGGTGCTGACCAGGAGCTTTTTGTTCCCACATGCCCCGACCCGCTCCAATACTGTTATCATCACGGCACTGGGGCGGGAAGATCCTTCACACCCCCTGTTCCCATCACGTCTCCAACCCCACCCCCCCGCATTGGAATAATCCAATGAATCGGACACCGTGGTCTAAACCACTCCAACTCTCATGGCTGCATGGGGATGAATGAGTTTTCAGTCCACTAAAGGTGATTAATTAGCAATGAAAGGTGTTTCACTATTCCAGATAAGACGATAGCGATCAATTAAACACCAGTTTGAACTGCATAATTTTTGATCGATTAGTGTGATGCTCCCTTAGGACCGAAACAAAAAAAATTGTAATAAAAAAAAATGTCCACATTGTAACTCTGTTCACTAAAACAGGGGGCATCGATCCATTATAAATAATGTAATTGAAATTATTTCTTACATAACTAATATGATATCATTAGGTATGATAAGATAACTGGAACATCACCCATCATTAAGAATGATCATTGCATAATGCCAACTCCAAGTAATAATCTAATCCTCCAATATTTGATTTCCTGTTTCACAGAATTTGGGTAATATGTAAATAAAGCATTATGATGTTCACGCAAGCAGCTGCATTAGCTCAAGACATCTCAATGCAATTAGTGGTAACTTTCCCCATAAAGGTCTGTGAATAAAAAATATTTTGCTATAATTAGAGTGCAACAGTTCAGTTGATAGTAAGTAAATAAACCATTTCCCTGACCATGTGTACCTTGGTAAGGTGAGACTATATGCTTTTTCTTCCACAGACAGAAAGCTATCAAATTAATCTGTCAGAGTGTCTGATTGGAAACAGCTTGATATTTAACACCACAAAAGTGATTTCCATAACGTCACTTAACCATATTATCTAAGTGGGCCTATATTTCGCTTAGACGTGTTTAAATTGCCTTAAATTTGCTATATATTTTAGTTTATTCTCATGGTTTCATCAGGTTTTTTAAGAATGCCATAAAAACTAAATGCATTGTTTTACTGTATATTTGAGGGAAATGGTTGGGATGGAAGACATAGGTATGGAATTGGCCTCCTGCTACTAATCGTCAGTTGGCTGACATGACAGGCTGGGACAGAAGTTAGCTGAGAACTCACGTACCAAACTGTTTGAAATTCATCATCTACATTTAGGTATGTTTGGGAGTCCACTTCAGGTACAATGATGCTCTGTGTTCAAAACAGGTAGATATTGGAGTTGATCGGTCTTTGGGACTTCCTTTTTCAGCATAAATTATACTCACTACTCAGCATGGAAAATCAAACAGCCAAAAGCAAACAACAGAACTAATCTAAATATATATATAATCTAAAAGCGATTGATCTACAATGTATATTTATGTTTGTATACAAGCCCCACAGCTGAACAGCAAACTATGCAAATACTGAATAGTTTTTATATTTCTTCACTGCTACTACTGCAAATTTATTTTTGTTTCCTTACCAACACAATACATTTCTTTTTCTCATGTAATTCATCTGCCAACACCGCCGGCTCTTTTTCAACACAATGAACTTACAAGAACTTAAGTCTGTCCACATCTTCTGCAGGAATTGAGAAAGGTGGTGTTCAATTTCCACCTACCAAAAGTAAACAATAAATCTCAAGGTGCATCTGAGAAGGAGCTTAGAAATAATCACAATAAGGGAGGACCCCATTACTGTCTCATGTACCAGGTCATCCTCTTTGTTGTGCTGTTCTATGGGATGGTCCTAAAGTCCATAAAAGTCAACAAAAGCAGCAATACTATAATTACATTATAAAAGCAGTGAAAAAGAAACTTGGACCAAGCAGTTGGAGAAACCAGAAGTTGAAGGCTTGTGGCTGAAGGTAAACATTTGTCGTCTTATACTGATTTGACTTGAGTTGCGATCATAGTTATCCCTCAAATTTTCAGCTGGTGACAAGTTAGTAGTGTAAATAGTAGTTTTATAAACCAATGGGGATAACGACACGAAGCGATAACGCTGATAACGAAGTAGCACACAAGGTTGTTCACATAACGTCAATACCATTGAGTCTTGAAACAAAAGAAGATTGCATCAAGCCAGGATGTCATATTTATTCTACATTTTGGATATTTTAACTGCGTGGGTTATATCGTGTATCACAACCTAGATGATAAGAGATCCTTTATACAATCCTGAGGAGGTAATGTCTGTGCACTCCTAAGTCTGAGGTTTGTTTTCATATTACAGGTGAAGTCAAACATGGGCCAGCAGATGATGTTTACGTTGTTTTTGGCTCTCTCAGTAAGAGGTAGGCTATCTAATTTGTCTACAACAATGTAAACAACAGTTTGGGCAAGATGGCTAAATACCTGTATTGTTAAACTGTTTTGGATAAGAATTCAAAAGAGCATTAGTCTTTGTCTGTGAGCATGCCAAGGTCAGGGCCAACTACAAATGTCTGCAATAATATGTGCAGGGAAGAGTTGGTTGCAGCATGACACCAGGCAGCAAATGACAAATCATTTTTCTAAGGGCAAGAAAATGAGATGGAAGTCATATTTTTTTTTTGAAATTGAAAATTACATTGTGAGTAATGAGCAAGCCCTTACTACTTCTTCTGTGGAACTCTGGCTATTTAGTAGGTTTTGCCAGCCCTTCTGTAGTGTGATGTGGAAAGTGGATTACGTAACACCCAATACCAAGCACAGTTATACCAGAGCCATGAAAAATGTACCACAGGCTTAATTCTGACCTAAATATTAATCACAATGTGAGACATTTCTAAAAAATGTGTGAATATTAAGAGTTTGGTGAAAACATTTCAAGTTTCAGTCCAACATTTATGTCTTTTTTTTTTTTTGCATTTGTATTCAAATATTTCATTTAATTATTTTACATAAATGTATAGATTTTTAAATATATACAGTATATTTCAAACATATTCTCACTATGTCCTCACAGAGAGTTTTGCAGCTAGAATCATTGGAGGTCAAGAGGTGACGCCATATTCCATTAAATTCCAGGCCTCACTTCAATCAGATACCAGACAGCACTATTGTGGAGGGACTCTGGTCCACCCCCAGTGGGTGGTCTCTGCTGCCCACTGCTGGAGACCGTGAGTAATAACATCATGCGCTCATTGTAATGGTTCTCACATAGATAGACCACCAATTTCTTTTTGTAATTTCGATTTGAAATATCTCAAATGTTGACAGCGACATCTAAATAAAATAAACCCTAGACTGCATGCTGTTCAGCGTGACATAAAAAACGTAGTTTCTTCTTTATGTAGGAAGAGGGAAATTATCATTTATGAATGTAGGTTGACATGCATAATGAATTAATAACTAAACGTTTTTAATACAGCTAGAAATGTCTCATACCGGTAATTAGGTCTAGCCACAAATAATATGGGTTCCCTCTCTCCAAAAAATGTATTTGCATTTTAGCAATTGAACGGTTCTGATTGGATTCTTGTTGATTTGTTCAGGAGCTCCCTGATGAAAATAGTGTTAAGTGAGCACAGTCTGTCCGTGGAGGAAGGCTATGAACAGGTGTTCAACGTCTCCAAGATCATCGTCCACAACTACAACTACAAAACCTACAACAATGATATCATGATGATCAAGGCAAGGATCAATGTTTGTTTGGAATTAATAGTTCAATAGAAAATAAAAACATGATATTCTCAGGATTTTTTAAATTACTTTACGAACTCTGACATTCTAATGCATATAGTGGTAACACTTTGTAAGTTGATTTTGTAAAAGTGCTTTTTTTATAAACTATAATTTTTTTTAATGTATTTTCACTTTTCTCCAGACACGATATTTCCTCAGTCATTTAACTGTCTGATTTAATGGGTGTTAATGTTCCTATAGCTCAGTGAGCCAGCTCGGATCAACGCCAACGTCCAACCAGTCCAACTGCCCGCAGACGACCTCCCGGAACTCCCTGCATACTCAACATGCACGGTGAGCGGCTGGGGAGTTACCCGGATATACGACTACTACCTGTCCCCCGTCCTGCGCGCCGTGGATGTGCAGGTCATCCCTTACTGCAACTACTACTACTGGGGTATGATCACCTCCAACATGATGTGTGCCGGGTCTACTATGGGTGGAAAGGATTCCTGCCAGGTAAAGACTTGAGAAGCTAAATAACTGCATTTTTTACTGTTTTTTTGGAGAACATGTTGCTCGTTTGAAATGTTGTTCTTGGAACTGGACAGGGAAATTATGAGGACATGTTAGTTTTTGATCATGACTGCCTAGTGAAAACTTTACAGTGGGACGTTCGGATGAGGACAATAGATGCTCTATAATTAAATTGACTTTTCAACAGAGATTAGGAATAAATCCAAGTCTTAAATATATTGGAAGACACAGAACAACAGCTAAGAAGGTTATTTAATCAAGTATTAGGTCAGGAAGTATCAATACAATGGCGAGTGCAGACAGCGTACACAACACAGTCCCACACATCTCTCGTTAAAGAACACTTGTTAATATGCTTTGTGTGTGTTTTCTGCAGGGAGACTCGGGCGGGCCCCTAACCTGTAACGGTAATTTCGAGGGCATTGTCTCATGGGGCATCAGCTGTGCCAATCCATATTACCCCGGGGTCTACACAAAGATCCGAAGCTACACCAAGTGGATCCAATGGATCATTAACAACGACAGCCCCTAAACCAACCTTGTGGTTTAAAGCAAATGGGTTTTATTAAATCAAGAACTTTGAATATGAGTCTTAAACTATTTACTATTTTATGAAGCCTAGAAGAGAATAGTTTTATGAGATCAGTAAGAGGGAAAAGGTTAGGCTTACAGAAGGCATACAAACGCTTTTGTAAATTGCAGTCCCTGACAAATACTTATAAAACCATTATTAATTAAATTAAGTTAAATTAACTTGATTTCTTCTTCATTATTGCATGCCGGTTGTATTGCACTTTATCTATCCAGTGTATTTTAAAATATTTAACTGTTCGATATCTTTGCATAAAATAAAAAAACTAAAATAACTTAAAGAAGTCTTATAAATCAGGCATTTTGCCTAAACAAGCTGATGATTGATCTTGTCTCAAACATGGCTAACGGTGTTCAAAAGGCAAAAAAATATTGTCTGTTTAAAAAACTTGACTGACAACAGCATGCAAAAACATTCAATAAAGCAAATATGTCTCAATTGAATCACTATCTGGATATAATATTTATTTAATTAGTCTCTTTTCTAAATTCTTTTTTCTTCAACATAATTTTAACCCAACTGAGCTCTTGAGCTTCCCTGTTCCCTGAAAAGGCACCATTGCTTTTAAAAGTCATTACACACGCTAGGCTTCTCCCAAAGAGCTACAGCCCCTCCTCCAGAACACGTGTGAGCCATGTCTATAGGGACAAACCCCCAACAGGCTCTCTCGAAAAATAACCGGCTTGTGTACAAACTGTCAGCTCATCTTCTCTCTATTCTCTATCTGCAATCTTTCTCTCTCCTTTTTTTGTGTTTCTGTGTATGTCTCTCTCACTCTTTATTTTTTCTCTCTTGCTCTTTCTCCCTCTCTCGCTCTCAACTTTTTAATGCGCACCCATAAACAAAACAGAAAATAGATTCAGTGACACACCAGTGACATGGCAACCCTTGAGATCGGGGAAGAAGCAGACCTAGAAGCAAGTGGCCTTTCCAGTGAGGTGGAAGAAGAGGATGATGACTGGATAAAAGCCCTAATTCACACAGCACAGAAGGCCAAGGAGTTTGCTTACTGTCCATACAGCAAGTTTAGAGTTGGGGCAGCTCTTCTGGCTCACGATGGCACAGTTTTCACAGGTACAGTAGCATGTCGTAGTGTAATACATGTAATGTATTTGTCTGTTGTATTTTATTGTGCTTATATTGTAATATCTTTTATCATGTGTTCTTATTGTCATGCACCTTGTAACCTTGTTTTTGAAAGGTGTTATATAAATAAAGTGCATTATTATTATAATATAACTCTAAGTTGTAATTTACTTGTTGATTAATTATTATTATATTTTTGTTATCCTAAACTGTGAGGATTGTCCTGTTTCTGTTTTAGCTTAGTATTTGCTGCAATGTATTAAATGGCACATTATCAACCAATTTTCTCAGGTTTTCATCTTTGAAAACTGCTGGACAGTTGTTGTATAATATCGAGTATAATACGAGTTGTGATCATTTATGTTTTTTTTAAAACACAGGGTGCAATGTAGAAAATGCATGTTACAACCTCGGTCTCTGTGCCGAGAGAACAGCCATTACAAAAGCTGTGTCTGAAGGATACAGAAAATTCAAGGCGGTCGCTATTGCAAGGTACTGTCAACCTAAAACAAAGTCACCTGAGTTTGAGTAAACATTGGATTGAGCAATGAGTTTGATCAATGGATCCATGTCGTGACCCATGAGGTTACAAATTCCGTGCATCAGTGTATCTACTCATTGTTTGACAGTTCATTTACAAAGAGGAATAGAGCTTAATGAAGCCGAGGTGGTCCTTGTAAGGGATAGACAAGCAGTGCACTCAAAATCAGATTTTTTAAATATGCAGAAGTTAGTCCTTTTGGTAATTATTAACAGAGAAAGAACTATTGTTAACATAATTAAGCTACCACTGTGCTGGCCTTTTATGACATTATGGCATTATGTCAGTATGACATTATGTCACTCGCTGCCTCACTTCAGCCTGTTTGAGTACCTTGAACCTGCAAACCTATTTTTTCTCAGTGACCTGGAGGAGGAGTTCATCTCCCCTTGTGGAGGTTGCAGACAGTTCATGATAGAGGTAATATGGCAAATAATTATAAATGATGGTACTTTACATCATATAAATAAATGTATAGGATACGATATTCAATGAATGTATAGGTCTGTGTTGAGTCATGGTATTTATTATTTGTTAAAATTACAAATATAACATATCACCCCAAAACCTTTACATTTGTCAACACAGCTCCAATCATGCATTGCTCAGCAATTTCAATCATTTATCAACTCACTGACTGTATCTCCACACAGTTTGGTGATCAGTGGACTGTTTTCTTATCACAGTCGAATGGATCCTTTGTGGAAAGGACAGTAGAGGAGCTGCTCCCAAACTCCTTTGGACCTGAGGATTTGAAGAAAAAGAGAATATGCAATACAAATAATGGCTCTACCTGATTATGGCAACATGTAACAATAATCGGTTGTTAACCAGATGAGTCAACTTAGAACGAGATCTCTTTTACGGTGACAATCTGGCCAAGTGTCAGACAGCAGTTTGCTGGTGGTGGTTGGGGCAGGGGTGAGGGGGGACAAGTGTATAACCTTACCAGTGTAACTATAACCTTTAAAATATGTCATAGCATTCAGTCCCCTTATACACCCACGTATACACACACACACGCGCGCGCACACACACACACACACACACACACACACACACACACACACACAACTACAACACACATGTATATTAGGTTACAATAACTGTGACAACATAACAATAAAATCTATTTTATTTATTATTTCAGCAACTTCGTCAACGTTCTTTTATGTAGACCTATCAAAACTTGGTACTAGCCCTTTAATGCGAAAGATACTACAGTCACGTGACATCAACAAGAACGCTCTGTGGACGACTTAGTCTTGTTTACATAATCATTCGTCCTTGTTATGTACGACAACTGACTAGCTGATTAGGGGAAGAATAGAAAAAAGCAGTACAGAATTTGCCATTAAGTGGTAAAAGATGTCTGTAAAACATGCCATAAGTCGGGGGCTAGAATTTGGGAGGTCGGCTTTCCAGCTCGGCCTTCTAAAACCCGCAGGCCGACTCGCAGCAAAGTTCCGAGGTGAGCGTCTTCGTGTAGGCCCATCGGCCCGCACCGTTCAGCCTCAGACTTTCCTGCCTGCTCGGTACCGATATTATCGCATGTCACTCAAGGGGCTGGCTGCTCAGCTGCAGTCTGGTGGATTCAGGAGGTTCGGTGGTGGTTCGCCACGTAACAGGGCTGTGTTTTTAGCTTTCGGTTTCGGCGTGGGGCTGATTGAACAACAGCTGGCGGATGACAGAAGCAGTGCCGCAACATGTCAGGAAATTCAGGTAAACAATCCCCTTACTTTACTACCACAATACCTCGGAAATAAAGATTCACCAGAAAGCATGAGGTACACATAATGCTAATCTATTTACAGAAATGCAATTGTATATATTTGTGTAATTATGTTTACATGCGCTGTGCAGTCCCTGTTCAGGAAGAAAAAGTTCCAAAGCCCACTTAAACCATTTACTTCTGGGTACAAGCTGGAGGACTATGTCATTGGGAAGCAGATTGGGAAAGGCTCCAACGCTGCGGTATATGAGGCTGCAGCTCCATTCGCTGTACCCAAAGAGAGTTACAACTCTAGCGCTTCTCTGGTGGAGTTAAGTGAAGA
Organism: Galaxias olidus; assembly: GCA_026901105.3. NCBI lineage: Eukaryota > Metazoa > Chordata > Actinopteri > Galaxiiformes > Galaxiidae > Galaxias > Galaxias olidus. The sequence continues at coordinate 395,751 of JAPMUY010007846.1, read as the reverse complement.
AGATGAAGTAAAAGGAACTGCCAGTTCTTTGAGCTGCTGCTCTTTAAGAAACTTTCCTCTGGCTGTCAAAATGATGTGGAACTTCGGGGTGGGTAATTAAAACTTGGCAAAAAGTAGCTCTGTGAAATTATGATTCACCAACGTTTTTAGCCATTGCAGTTTATATATACCACTTCAAAGCGTTCCCCTCAGATATGTTAAATACACCACTAATATGCACTTCATCTTTTATGAGATTGCCATGGTGACAGTTATTGTCTATGTTGCGCTTATGCAGGCAGGTTCATCAAGCGAGGCTATCTTGAGATCTATGTCTCAAGAGCTTGTCCCAGCTAGCCCTCTGGCATTGAAACAAGTACAGGAACAGATTGCTCTCGATGGGTGAGTATTAGCTTGGAAAAAGTAACACGTTTTTGTTAGACTTTTGTTAGCTTTCAGCCTTCAGTTCGACTTTATTTGTACTACAAAATGCCTATTGATAATAATTTCTAAACCGTTTTCCCGTGTGTGCAGCTTCTTTGGAGACTTGCCCAAGAGGGTGTCTGCACACCCCAATGTGATCAGAGTGTACCGAGCTTTTACAGCGGATGTGCCCCTGCTACCAGGCGCCCAGGAGGAGTACCCTGATGTGCTGCCTGCCAGACTCAACCCAGACGGACTGGGCAACAACCGCACGCTGTTCCTGGTCATGAAAAAGTACAAATCCTTCATTATTTCCCCAAGGCTGTCAATGCAGTAACATAACTATTTACTATTATCTTATACAAACTAAGGTACTCACAAAAAAATCTGTTGTCAATGCAGCCTACTTTTAGCCTCATAGGACCCATGAAAATTAATGGTCTGTATAGTTGCACCACGCTAATGCCCAGTGCGATGCTAACCTAAAACGCCTCCTTCATATTAAACATACTGCGCTTCTCCTATCTCGTGTTTTAGCTACCCCCGCACTCTCCGTCAGCACCTGGAGGTGGTGACGCCGAGCAGAAAGGAGGGCACTCTCATGGTTCTGCAGCTCCTGGAAGGCGTGGATCACCTTTGTCGACAGGGCATCGCTCACAGAGACCTCAAGTCAGACAACATCCTCCTGGAGTTTGACATAGGTCAGGAAAAAAAAAAAATATATATATATATATATATATATATATATATATATATATATATATAAATAGACCCAAGAACCTTAATTGCACACTTTAATTGCTTTGTTAGTGTTTGTTTTCACGGGTCACTGAGGTGTCTATAATCTCTGCCAAAATCATGTAGCTGAGATGATCAGTTAATAGTCTTATTTATTTCATATCTATAATATATAACTAAATTGTAATATATGGCTTTGCAATGGGCTATGACATGTGTAAATCATGATTGATATGTGTTGTGTTCAGGTGGCTGCCCTCGCTTGGTGATCACTGATTTTGGCTGCTGCCTGGCCCAGGGTGATGCCAGTCTCAGGTTGCCCTTTAACAGCGTGTGGGTCAACAGAGGAGGGAACTCGTCCCTGATGGCGCCTGAGGTTTACCTTACAAAAATACTCCAAAGCTACTATTCAAGCAGTTTCTGCAATGGCTAAAGATTAGCTTTGATATTTGGCGTAATTTCTTTTCATTTTATTTTGAGTAAGCTTCTCTTTGAGTTTTGATTTGCACTTATAATTCCCTTGATGTTAGCTTCTAACCCAGCCAAGTGTGGTGGGCTGTTTCTCACACTTAGTCTGTGCTGTCTTATCCACAGTAAGGGCTTGAACTGTGTTTTAGAACCTGTAACAATCTAGACCTGCACTGTACATGTCCAGGCCTATTCTAGTGTGTGAACAGGCATTTAAAGATCCTATCCCATTCCCAATTAAATTCTCATCTCCTATCTGTCTCCCTAAAGGTAGCCACTGCTGTTGCTGGCCAGGGTGTGTTTATTGATTATAGCAAGGCGGATGCGTGGGCTGTGGGCGCAATCTCCTACGAGATATTTGGCCAGCATAACCCCTTCTACGGCCCAGGGGGACTGGAGAGCAGGAGCTTCCAGGAGAAGCAGCTCCCCGCACTGTCTGCCAGTGTGCCTGCGGATGTTCAGCTTGTGATCCGGCTGCTGCTGAGGAGGAACCCCAACAAGGTAGGAAACGATGAGGCTAGCCTAGTTCATGGCCCAAATAAGACATCTGTAGGCCGTTAATCCACTTTGCCGTCAATGTAATAAGCATTACAATCTATGTATAGCATTTTTGTTTTTAAAACTAGCTCCGTTTAAGAATGATGCATGACAACATGTTGGCTACGCATTCAGCAAATGTTTATATTTGGTTATGTACTGTATGCTTATTTATGTTTTCTTTTTTTCTGTCCTCAGCGTCCCAGTGCACGTGTGGCGGCCGACATGCTGCACCTCAGCGTCTGGGGACGGAGAGCCTTGGCCAATCAAGACGGTGATGGAATGAAGAAGCTTGCCGATTGGCTGCTGTGCCAGTCTGCGGTGGTGCTCCTCCAGGGCGTCGGCGGCCCCACTGGGACGTCGGTGGAGGCGGAGCTTCAGAGATGCTTCCTGTCTAACCTGGATTTGGAGGACTTGCGCACAGCTGTGGGGTTTCTAGTTTATGGGCGGGAGCAACGCCAAGCCGCCATCCTCTCTCATTAAGTCCCATTCACAGCTGAAGCCCAGGAAAAAACAAATAATCTGGCCGATAGTTGAAACCTGGAGCTATTTTGAGACCACAAGTAGCCACTCCATTTATAAATGTGACCCTTATTATTGGTCATATTAATTGGTGAGTAAAAGCTGTCGATAAAAAAGTGGTGTGCTAGACTAGATCCCATGGTTTTTGGGTTAATCTTTACTCAGTATTTTGCACTTTATGTCATTTTGGCACTTGTTAAGGGCAATTGTGGTTTACCCTTTGGTTCATTCAGAGTTTATCTGAACTTTAAAGAAAAATGCATATGTTATCTCTGTATAGAACAATCATATCAATAATATATAGAATACTCTGCACACTGTAATTGAGGTATCTATATCAATGAGAGTGTTGGTTTGTTTTAAAACATGACTACATCTCCAAAGGAATGAAGCTCATTAGTTTAAACTTCCTAATTCATCAAATGCTAAATAAATCCTTACAGAAATATGAACAAAATGCCATGAAATGACATTAATTTGTACCAGTTACAATGCCTGATTTTGAATTGAAGTATGAACATTGTCAAAAGTGTTTAAACTGTGTATTGGCACATGAATGTTACAATTTTATGTACTGGCATGTGAGTTTTACAATTAATGATGCTAATAAAGTTGTGTATTTGATGTGAACTTGGTAGTGTTTGTCCAGAGCTAAACATTTCCTTCTCAGTAGGAACACCATTATCTTATCTTGTAAATATAATATTTTCTAAAGATGTAGTCTTTATATGCAATGCCTTTTGGAGGTTTTAGCCTTTAGACTTGTGGACAACATTTATATTTTTCTGTAAAATGCAAGTGAACATCTGGTTCGAACACCAGACGGTGAAAAGAGTTTTGACCAGGCAAAAAAAAGATGACAGAAATACATTTCCCATACTCACACATGGAGCTAAGAATAGAAACGCCTCCTTGACAAACCAGGACCAAGTAGCTCACAAACTATTTGGAGAACCCAATAACTTTAAGCGTGTATCACAGTAAGCGAAATCTATCTATGAGCATAGTTGCCGTGTAAATAGCATTGATTGAATATGCTGTCAATCTGGAAACAAATCAGAAGTAATACTGAGGCTTTGCGACTGCATGTTGGGAGTTTTAAGACATGTCCAGCGGCAACTACCGATGCGTTTAGCAACTTTGACAGACGCGTTCCATGTTTCAATCCTAATAGAAAGTACTCTGGGAAAAAATACAATGTACCACCAAGCGCGGCATTTGTTGCGAGGGTCTCTGGAATTGCTACAATGGGCAAGTTACCTTATCAAGACACAGCAGAGGGGTTGGATGCTGCATTTGTTGGTGTCCCAATAGATACAGGAACTTCCAACCGCCCTGGGGCAAGGTGAGTTCGGGTGAATTTGAGGTTGGTTATGGACACTTCCCTGTCCTTACCATAATAGGCTACAGCTAAAGGAAAACACTATTTTACAGGTTTGGTCCTCGACAAATAAGAGCAGAGTCTGCTATGCTGAGGGCTTGCAACAGTTGGACGAAAGCAGCCCCGTATGAGTCCCTTATGGTGGCCGATATTGGGGACGTCAACGTAAACGTATATGACCTAAAAGACACCTGCAAGCGAATCCGAGAAGCCTACCGTAAAATCGTGGCCACAGGTTGCATCCCTCTGACAATGGGTACAAAACAGTGATGTTTAATAAGATGTATTGATTCCAGTGCAAAGTTGATAAATTAGAGAAACCTTAGCACTGCCTCAACATAAGATTAAAACGTTTGTATTCAACATTTGTACATTTAATCAATCTCTGCAACTGAAATAAAAAGGATTTAGATAATAAGTAACCAAATGACAGTCAGCAACAGGGCAAAGGTTGCATCTACTTGGCAGCAGTCATCAAACAATGTGTTGTAATGTTTAACCATCATATTCAAATACATTATTATCATAGTCAAGTAAAGTAAATTGTTTTAACCCTAATGCCTGTTGTGATAAAAGTGAAAGTTTTTTGCTGGTTCCTATTATTTTATTCTAAACCTGACAACATTATCCTTCAAGCATTATTTGTTAAGGCCTTATTGCACAGGTATCAAATAAAATGTATATAAAGCTACATTCTCTCCACAGGTGGGGATCACACAATTGCATACCCAATTCTCCAAGCTGTTGCTGAGAAGTAAGTAGGATACATTGCATGCATCCATCCATATACCCACAGAAAAAGTTTCCAGTCAAAACTAAATTGTGCAAGTGAAGTCTACAGTAATATGGTAATAGTTCTTTAACACTGCCAGACACGGTCCTGTAGGGCTGATCCACGTGGACGCCCATGCTGACACCAGCGATGTGGTCCTGGGGGAGAAAATCGGCCATGGGACCCCTTTCAGACGCTGTGTGGAGGAGGGACTGCTGGACTGCAAGAGGGTGGCACAGATCGGCCTGCGGGGTACAGGTTACTCCCCAGACGCCTACCAGTGGAGCCGTGCACAGGTAGTTATCTCAGATTCTGGTGGGCCGCGTTGTGGGTTCCCATGGCCCGGTTTGAACCATATGGGATAGTAAGGTGAAGAAATGTCACTGTGATACAGTGCATGCAAGCAACAACAAAAAACATTAACAGGCTAATTGTTATCTTCGATAATGATTGTTGAACTTTGCTTCTCTTTGCAAGGGCTTCCGCGTGGTTCAGGTGGAGGAGTGCTGGTGGAAATCCCTCACCCCTCTCATGGCCGAGGTCAGGGCCCAGATTGGAAGCGGTCCAGTCTATCTCAGCTTTGACATCGATGCTTTGGACCCGGCCTACGCCCCTGGCACAGGCACACCTGAGATTGCTGGGCTAACCACTATACAAGTAAGCAGTTGCTTCCATTCCAGTCATGTTGTAGAATTAGGGGGGATAACAGTCAAAGAAGAAAGAGAAATATCAGAAAAAAATATTCACATTTTAATATACCAAGCATGCAATTTCCTTCCTTACATTTGTTATAAAAACTGGATAGTAAGTTATAATGTGTTGTTTTTCTTTCATGTTCTAAGGGTTTAGAGATCATCCGCGGCTGCCGAGGCCTAGACCTTGTGGGATGTGATCTGGTGGAGGTGTCACCCCCTTATGACACCACAGGTACTTAGCACCTATTCAGAGTTGTTGCCTGTTAGGTATTGCACGTTCTCAGTGTTTATGTATATATGTTTTATTTAGGGTAAGCGTTTGCGACACTTTTTTTTCTTGTTTTTTCTATGCAGGAAATACAGCCCTGACAGCAGCAAACCTGCTTTTTGAAATGATGTGTGTCCTTCCAAAAACCAAATATTACTAGTCAGGTTAGAAACATGGTCTTTGAAATGATTCCCGTGCTGCACTGTATGGACTGAAACATCTCAAGGTTTAACCTATCAACTCAGAACGATTGTTATTGAACAAGCCAAATCAGCCGACCAATTCAGAAAAAAAGCGGTATGAAGATAAATCCTTTTATTGTACACAGTGGAGAACGTAAAATGTTAATGTTGTCTTGCAATGATACTAATAAGACATCTACAAGTTAAAAGCTAGTTTTAGTTTTTTTTTCTTATTAACTCGTTAATTTTGACACTTGAAAGGCATATTTGTCACTGATTGTTTTGTAACAGACATGACCCAATTACAATGATGAATTCATTTGAAAACATTTAGTCTTTTTTATACAAACAATACATATAAACATGATATATTATGTACAATACATATATTTTATAGTCTTGAAATGACAATGATATTGAAATATGATATTTTGAATAAAGAAATTATCAAACACAAACTAAACACTGTTTTTCTACTTGAATCTCTTTTGACAACATTACAATAATGTTGTAACAACTGAACAATAAATATAGGGTTGCTCCGTCTAGTCTGTCAAAAATAACCATCCTGTGAACACTTAGTGAACATTGACATGAAATATAGGCCTTAATTAAAATGTAAAAATACCAAACCACTTTATATTTGCTACATAAAGCTACTGTCTACGTCAGTTTGTAGGTTTGTAATTCTGCAGTAACTGAAAGTAAAAATCTTCCCATTCCATTCAGTCCCATGAAAGGGAAAATATTTTGTTTTATATTTCCCCTAGTAAACCCCCCACCCCCACCCCGACAATCATACAAATAAAAACGGAAGAACATGAAATTCTAGCAGCCTCAGGCAAAACGGAAAGGCATTGTCAATACAGTATATATTGCACAGGCATGAAAGGTCAGCATTTAGGAATCAAAGACAGTAACATTGTTTAGAGAAAAAAAACAAAGGAACCTAAATTGATTAATTGCATGCATCTCCGTTCACTGACTCACTCGTCTAAATCAAATCAAGACTCATTCAGCAACAACTGTATCAGAGCTTGATATGATTGACCAAATTTGTTCATTGTTCAATTAGATTTATAAAGGCAGAAGTCTACAGGTGACCACAGTGATACAGTTTACTCATCTAAAGGAGGTAACAGCAGCATTTGCTTGAATGTAACCCAGATAAACATAAAACAGCATTCTTTTAACATAATTCAGAGGGAAATGTTACGAAAAAAATATTGAAGTCCATTTTATATTTATTTACATAGATCCAGCTTTTAAAGTATTCTTTGTAACAAATAAATAGCTTATCTTGTGCAAAGGAAAGGCAACTGTAACTTCAGCTAAACAAGAGGCGTTCAGTTTAGGGAGCTGATAAAATAAAGTCAAGTCCAATTCAATATCTAATCTTCCAGTAGTGTTAGTGTCTATATAGGTACCAAAAGGAGCCGTCTCCGTCCTTTATTTGTTGGCTGTGATCTTGTCCAGCCCAGGCCAGCTTGGGATATAGTAGCGTGGCAAAGTGCCCTCCATTAGCCTCTCCATCCAAAGCCCCAGGCGGTCCAGTTTGTGGTGTATCTGTAAGGTGGAGGTGGAGCGGGAAGAGCGGGCAGCCGACCGGCGAGACGGCCTGCTACTGGTGCTGCTTCCCCCCACAGCGCCCCCTTCGTCCTCGGAGGACTTGTCCGGGTCCTCGCCGGTGTAGACGGGCTTGAAGAGGCACAGGTACTTCTTGTGGCCGTTGAGCGCCATCACGTAGCCCGTGTAGTCCATCTTGTGGCCGGCGGCGGCGCCGCAGTCGTCGTCGTCCGCGTCGATCTGCATGGCATCCTGGGCGTACTCCAGCAGGGCGCTCATCCAAGCGCTGTGCTTGTCCACATTGAGGAAGGAAAAGTGAAGTGTCAGGCTCCTAGAAGGAAAAAAACAGGGGATGTACAAAATGTGAGCCACCTTTTTTATGAAAAATAATGCCGCAGCTCACCTTGACGGTTTATAATAATTTTAAAAAAGCTCTCTTCTCTTTGGAAAAATGAAAACCTATGAACATTCATTTTAACATACATTTTAACTAAAACCAAAGTAACACCTCAATTAAACATTGTGTGCTTCAGTAATGTGCATTTATCAATGATTTATCAAAATTCCCAACCATATGAGAGTCTTACCCTGTGAAGGAGTAGACCTCTTTGGCAAACTTGCTGAGGAGGATGTTCTTGGAGGCATCAGTGAGAACCAGCACCACATTGATGTGTCCAGGCCGCAGTTTTACCAGGTTGCTAGTGTACGTGATGTCTGTCAGCTCTGTCACCTCCACAAAGCTCTTCTTGGGAGGCCGACTGTCATCAACAGGAAAAGCAAAATACTTAAGAGTTGATATCATTCTAATGGGAATGAATGGGTAATCAAATTGCTGCTTGAATTAGAAATGTAGTCTTGCCTTGAAGTGCTACCCGAAGACCCATTTTCTGTCTTAGTTCCGTCTTTGGTTTTTGGTTTTGTCGGCTTATCTTCACTGGAGTCACTGAGGAAACGGTAATTAAAAGAAAAACTTAAAGAATTTCCCTAAGGCAACGTACTACAAAAACTAGATTCACATTGAGCTAAAGACCTTGATGTCTCAGCTCTTCGGCTCTGGTTATTATAAGTTCTGCTGACCACAGGAATAAAAGGTGTTGCTATGGTTACTGCACTCCGAGCTCGATTTAAACAAACAAATACATATTTTTTTCAATCTAGCACAATCTAGATCATTCATACCTGAAGGCCTGAATCACCACAGTTCCGAACAAGATGAACAGGGCAGAGAAGATGAGAGATAAGAGGGGCATCATCTCTCTCCTAAAAAAAAATTATAATTTCTTACCATCAATAAATTAAAAACAAGTTAATAACGTTCAAAGACAGTTTAAAGTTGTAATGTTACTCTGCAATGCAACAATCCCCTTAGGCATTAGGACTACCATAACAATAACATAAACTAAATAGGCATACATGCAAGAACCTGCTTATCTGCACTTATCCCTCATTTTGTAACTTGAAAGAGCACAGTTGTAAATACATACTTACCAATTGTTATGAAGAATATCATCAATGATTTCAGAGAGGTAGTCATAGGATGCATAAAGCCATCGTATTAGAAACATCTGCAGAAGGAGGACATGTTATTTTAAAGAGCACAAAAGAGAAGCCTGAGCATAATCTGAGCAGATAAGTAAATGCATCATCTTAATTCAGTGATCAAATATAATAATATACTATTTATAACGTAAAAAATATGGTTGTAAAACTAATTAACTGCAGTATAATTCATCAAAAGCTAATTCAATCATTGCACATCACACTTTACAAGACCAGCCCACCTACCGAGGCAAACTCGTTGTTTAGCTCAGGCAGCATGACATCGTAGTTGAGGATGGACGGGTCTTTCTGCAGCCTCTCCAGCTCCTCCAGCAGACGTTGCTGGTCTGCCTCGGTGCCGTTCCAGGTTGTCACAGGCTTATACAGAGCCTTGCCAGCAGCATTACGCCTCTCCAGTATCAGAACCTACACAAATGAAGCGCACCTATCAGGGCTTATGATTTGATGCAATGTAGGTAGATTACTTAGTAAGAACATTTTATCAGTGGTAAGCCCTCCATTTATTTCAGTTCCACACACACACAACATCAGTTATAAATGCAAGACAGTCATTATAAATAAGAAAGTGTTGTTAATTGTTCTGGCTAATTAATGCAGGTTAAATAAAAAAGAAACCCATCAAGTACCTGTGGAGTTCGCGTACTATCTTCTTTCTTGGTGAGGACATCACACAGCGGCTGCTGTAGTCTTTGGTAGACATAGGCGAATCTGATAACCTCCTTAGCGTTGGTGGAAGCGAAAGAGAGGAAGGCCTGGTTTCCAACGGAGAACATCTCCTCCTCCCCAGTGAGTAGCAGAACACAGTATCTGAAGAAAAAAATACTCAGTAACTCAACATCTTTCACGTTAATATCTGACATGTGATATATCAACCAGCAGGATGTCCATGGGATACTGTACCACCCTTATCTGTGGCGTAATGATTATATTGAAAATCTTTAGTTTCACAATAGAAAGTAAAGTAAAGAATTTATAAAAAAAATGTTTGCATCAAATACACCGCAAATAATGATCATATCATGTTGTAAGTTCTGAGAAGAGCAGGGGAAATAAATGTGGCCTCCTACTTCCTGCGCCGATGGAACTGTTTAACGGGACACAGTTCATCAAAGAGCTTCTGGTTGACCAGCCGTGGGACCAGGAGGAACTTGTTGTTGGACATGAATTCATCAATAATCTGTTTCTTCATCCCTTTTGCCTGCAATAAAATGTTTATTTTACTTTACTGATTTTTAACAACAAGCTGAAATCCTTTTAAATAAACATGTGGTCATGTGATCAGTGGCACTTAAGATCTGACTTGAATAATTGAACTGTAAAAGGAAAAGCACTTTCAAAGAAAGATGAACCTCCTAAAATGAAGGAGGAAGTGTTGGTCAGACAGTGACATTACATGGTTATATAGGCGTTACCTGAATAATGTCCGCTGGTTTGTCAACGCTTTCCTTGAAGACCAGCATGGTGGGCGCATACGTATTAATGTTGAACTGCTTCAGTAGGTTGGACGTTTCTGAGAGGCCCTGATCTACGTAGCCAAACTGCATGTAATCCTTATAGGCGAAAGCAGTCAGCTGTGGAGAACAATGTTTATAACAATGAATTGCTAATATTACTAACTGTGCCTCAAGGTGCAGGTTATTAGGCAAATATTTGGTCCATAAACATTTGCCTGACATAGGCTCACGATACAGACAACAAGGTCACCTTGTACAGTAGAGGGACTACAGGCACTTGGTCAAACAGAAGCACATGCGGTTTGTTGAGATCATGCCAGCTGTTCAGGAACTGCATGTCATTTCTGTCTGTGACCTAAACAGTAAACACATGTGACAAATACATTATAAATACATAGAAATTACAATTTGTCGTTACTAAGCCATAATGATGTCAAAACGTGTGCTGCTATTTTTTTTTGTTTGTTTACCTTCTCAACCAGTCGCTGGGGGAGGAGGTCTTCAACAAACTGCTTCAAATGCTCCTTCGCCACAGCGTAATGGAAGAACGTCACTTTGCCGTTGATTACCCCAAGTATGGACGGCGTGCGGTGAGCACCAAGATGATTGGCCAAGCGCCTCTCATAGCCAACATCAACTACTCCTATTCCCACACCTGAAAAGACAACATATACAAGTTCTAGATCAAAAATGCCACATAATGCCATATGTCTGTTTACTACTGAGTACAATTGCCATCACCAACATCCCAAATTGCCCTCATCACATACCCAGTATCTCAAGCTCCTGGACCACTTCCTTCCACACAGGTTCTATATGGATGCAGTTTAAGCACCAGTCTGAGGTGACCTTAATAAGGTAGGGCCTCTTGAAGCTGCCGGGCATCACCTCGTTGATGTACTGGTTAAAGTGCAGGGCGTACTTGCTGTCAGCAAAGTCCCTGTTAGCCTTGTTGTTAAAGGGGGAGTTGAAGAATGTCTCGTCGAAGTAGAAGTTGTCACGGCGATGACTGTAGTGGCCGTGACTGTTTTGCTGGGTGTCGTCAGTCTGGCCATAGCGATCGTAGTTTGCACGTTTTTCTTCGTTAGATAAGATCTATGAATTGAGATGAAGCCACATGGTTACAGAGAAAAATAAAGTTTTGAAAATGTAAGTTTGCCTGTTGAATTATTTTTTTTTTGGGGGGGGGGGGGGGGGACTTTCAAACCTCATAAGATTTTGCAATCTTGATGAACATGTCCTCAGCATCTGCGTTTTTGTTTTTGTCTGGATGCCTTGCAACACAAGGGACACATCAATGAGATGCATTTCATTCAAAACAGTGAGTCCTTAGTACTCAGGTTCCTTCCTAACAGTTGTTTAATAGAGACAATCATAGGAATTCTCTTGACAAAATGAATTAATATTGACATTCATACCATTCTTTAGCCAGACGCTTGTACACTTTTTTGATTTCAGCTTGGCTTGCACTCCTGGTCAGACCGAGGATCTTGTATGGGTCTGCTTCTGAGGCAGTCTCCGCAGAGCCAGTCACAAGAAACAAGAGGAGCACAGTGCCAGCCAATGGCACAAACATCATTTTTATCGTCATCTTTTCTGCAAGGGTATGGTATAATATCGATTAGTTCATGTTCTGTGATGGTCTGACAGTCCTTCTTCAAATGCCCTTCAAGTTTGGCTGACAGAGCTCCAAACCTTACTTGTAACCGCCACCTACCTCACTGTCAAATACATTTTCAAATAATCTCTAACATATTACCTTGCGAAAGGTAGCTTATGTTTTGGGTAGCTTAATTGGTTTAAAGTCAAATGACAACATTACTAGAACTAGAGGGATGCGGGATGCAATGCAACACTGCTGCACACTGGCGATAGATGCATGCAACTCCAACTAGCAATTCAACAATGGCATTAATGCAAACTGGACCTACACACAATTACATAAATAAACGTACCGTTATATATCACCAATATGTAATGCATATTCTTTATGGCTAGCTGGAATTAACGTTGGCTAACGTTAGTTTGCTTGATTGTAGGCTAAGGTTAGCAACAATTGTATAATATATCACCTCTTAGGGAAATTCCATTAACCAATCCTATTCCACAAAGTTCTCACAAATCATATCCATCATTGTCGATCTGCATTATGAAGATGTGGCAATGAGTGCGCTTTGCAGCAGCATATTAGATCGGTACCGATTGTCGTAGAGGACTACATGTAGCTGCAGCTGAAAACGACAACCTGCTGACTGTGGTGGATAGTACAGCAAGAAAAATGAGGGAGGGAAAAGAAAATCCAAACACGAAAGGGATTTTGGGAGTTGGAGTATTTGTTTGCACAAAGTCATTGGTTGGGGTTGGGTGTGCGCTCAGTTCATCGTTTCTTGTACACCTCTTTTATCATGGCTACTAATGTTAAACTAGCTCAATGCACATGGTACGCGATGCGATGGACATAAATCAAGCACGTTCACGTTGTGGCTTTGTATTGCACCAATCATGTTTTGCACTGATGTAAACAAGGAAGTTAATAGTGAAACCGAGCGACAGAAGATTCAAATCAAAAGATTGGAGAAGTAACACGGCAATTTTCCTAACCTCAGGTATTTATTATTGTTTGCTTAAGCAAAATACAAATTATAGGATATGCTCCATGCATTTCTTATTATTTGTTTATTATATACATGTATAATTTAAATTTTTACGCAACTCAGCTCTGTCATTATTGGTTTCACGGGCACAATCATTTATTGTGTCCGTGAGGCCAATGAGTCACACTCTCAGTTAGCCTTCTCCTTCCTGCTCGTAAGCTGGCATTGTTCTGACTGTTGTTGATTCTGTTTCAGATTTCTAAGCATGGAGGAACGACATAAAAAGACACTTCAGCGAAACAGGACAAGCCTTGTGAAAGACTTGAACCCATCTGATCTTTATGATGAACTTCTGGCTAGGGGAGTCTTTACGCAAGATATGATCGATGAGATAAAGGTACGTATCTCCACCTGTCAATGTGGAAGTGGCATGCTCGTGTTGTTTCTAGTTCGTTTTTTTGCCATACGACATTTCCTCATTTAGTAATAATATATCAGACATCAGATCACATGTAGAGTTTGAACTTTTCCTCGTTTATGGAGCTGATCACTCCACCGTTTCGTTGTTCTCCTCCTTTTTCTAAAGCCTATACACAAAGGTTAAGCAACTCCCACCCGCTGAAATTTGCGTAGTTCCTCTACTATAATTCAAAGTTCAATGTTGCCCACTTGTTTTTATTGACAATAAATGCAAACCGTTGTGGCTATGTGTTCTTGCCTTGGCTAAATTACTGTCAATGTATTGCTTGAGTAATATCTAGTTATGAATGAGGAATGTGGATAGTACTAAGCTTTTTTGGTTTCATCTGCTTCAATAAGCATGGGTAGCTATATTGGTCACATTGAAATGTTAGTATTTGTGCTTCTTATCCAGTTCTTTATTCAATTTTTAGAGTGCAGGGACCAGAAGGGACCAAGCCAGGCAGTTGGTCAGGGACCTGGAGACTCGTGGCAGCGTGGCCTTCCCATTCTTCCTGGAATGCCTTCGTGAGACAGGACAGAACAGCCTGGCAGATTTACTGCAGTCGGGAGAACCAGCAGTCCAGCCTCTTCCTTTGCCTTCTATTCATGTTCGCCCTGTTGTCCGTCCTCTGCCAGTCTGTAAGTGTGTGATATCATAAAATAGGTCAAAACGTATTCAATTAGATATTTTTTTTGTATAAGCAATTTTTATTGATCTATTATGTTTTCTTTGTTAGACTCTCCTATGGACAGTCCAGACAAGAATGGTAAAGATGTTACGCCAGTCCGTCCAATACAGCCTGTAAGGCCTGTGCCTGCCTCTAGTCCAAGTCCATGTAAGTATAATCAGTTCCATACAACTTCTTCGGCCAATATTTTGTCATAATTGTATGGGGGTGGATATTTACATGAGTGTGTAATGATGCCTTTAATCTCAGCTCCTGAAAGAGAAACTCTCCGACCAAGACCACCAGTGAGAACGAGGCGTGACAGTATTCAGGTAAAGTATTTGCAATAGCCTACTATGACTTTGGTACTATGGTTTTTCATAGGAAAAACTTTACTTCTTTCAGTATAACCAGTATGTGTTTTCTTTTCTCAGACTTATAAGATGGACGCCCTTCCTTGTGGACAGTGTCTCATCATAAACAACGTGGACTTTGAGCCTCAGAGCGAGCTGAGCAATCGCACAGGGTCCAACATAGACTCTGACAAGCTGGAGAGACGGTTTAAAGCCCTCAACTTTGTCGTTGTGGTCAAGAAAAACCTCAAGTGTAAGGTGAGGACAGTGTGGCTTGGATTGTTATCCCCTATTATCTTCAGCCAAGGTCACTCGTAACGTTGCACAAGGACCAGTACTTTTTACAAAAGTGAATTTATTATCACAGTCAAGTTTTTTAGGGACTGCTCAGTTGACATTGGTTTCTATGTTCAGCAAATCAAACACCAGCTAGCAGAATTATCCAAGATGGATCATTCTCCATACGACTGTTGCGTTGTGATCATGCTATCACACGGCACGGAGGTAAATTAAACCTACATTACTGTATCAAGCTCAAGCGTCCACATTGCTTATGATGATGATGATGACATTTATTCAACTTTTTTTATTAAAGGTGAGTCACAGTCGCTTTCCTGGCGCTGTTCACGGGGTGGATGGCCCCTCTGTTCCAGTTCAGATCATCACAAACTACCTCAATGGAAGACACTGTCCATCGCTACAGGGCAAACCCAAACTCTTCTTCATCCAGGCCTGTGGGGGAGGTAACAAATCATGATGCAACCCTACAGTAACTTTGTAACTGTATGATGAATCATACTGGGCAATGGGCAATCGTAACCCTTGTTTCCATAATCCCTCCTAATCAAAAGAGATAACACGTGTTATAATTCTTTGCCTGTCGTATATGTTTTGTTGTCACATGTCTTTTTGTGCCGTGTAATCATTTTTTATTGATTTGTGTGGGTTACACGTGATTTTCAAAACATAAAAACATTTTGTTATCGTTTTTTATTGTCAGGTGATAGAGACGTTGGTTTCGAGGTATCCCCTGAGGAGTCCAGGCCTTCTGTAGGAGGAACAGACGACCAGACGGATGCCATCCCGACGTCATCCAGCAGTGACTCCCTTAGCATGTCTGATGAAACGGACGCCAGGGCCACACTACCCACGCCCAGTGACATTTTAGTGTCCTACTCCACCTTCCCAGGTCTGTGATTTAGTGAGTCAGTCAATACATGAGTCGGTCAAAGACTCAACAAATAAAGGGGAGGCATTATTTAAAGTGAAAACAGCGAGAAACCTGTCACAACCTTAAGGCAGAAAGAAGGCAAGTCACAACACGATAAAATCTAGCAATTGTGTTGCGTGGAACTTCTCAATTGTTGAAGCTTATGTCCTTGGGCCATATGATCGAACTTGTGTCTGTTTTAATCATAATAATAATAATATTAATTCATTTTACTTAAATAGCGCTTTTCTGACACCCAAAGACACTTCACAACATCAACATGCATAACGTGACAAAAATAAACAATTAAACAGAAACAGGGAGAACGGACAAAAAGCAACAGCAACAGTTCTAACTATAAGATATAACATTAGGACAGCATATCAATAGAAGGATAGGACTGGATTTTAAACAGAGTGTTGTGTGGTGTCTTCCAAAGGTTATGTGTCTTGGAGAGATACCCAGGCTGGCTCCTGGTATGTAGAGACACTGGATCGCATCCTAGAGGAGAACCCTGACACTGATCTAGTCACCATGCTAATGATGGTAAGCTTCTCTCATATTAAATATGTTATGTGTTATTTGCAGATTATTTGTTTATTATGGCATAAAATATTTGTTTTAGATGTTGTTGCTCTTATCAAAGCAGTTTGACTGCACAATTACATCTTTTTTCCTTTTTCACACATACAACTGTATGACATTTGTTCTTGCATTTTGCTTTTGTGTTTGCTTTCAGGTCAACCATGAGGTTTCTCAAAACTCAGCCAAAGGCCTCTACAAGCAGATGCCTGGTTCCTTTAACTTTCTCCGCAAACTTCTCTTCTTTCAAGAGCAGCCTCCTACTTAGACATGACAATGACATTTCTCTTTAAAAAGGATGTGAGTCATTCATTTTCTGGACCACTTGAAAGCCACTTTAATATCTTCAATCAACGTTTGTCTTAGTGGACTGAGGCACTTACTATATGTTTAATGTTAAACACTGGGTGTAGGTTATATGTTTCAAATCTTTGTTTTTGTTTTTTATATATACGTCAATGCTGCACAACTCCTTTGTTTTCGCCTAACTGAGAACCAGAATAACTGTTTAACTAAATCCTTAAAAAATGTACTAGTGGCCTTTTTAATCAGTCTGAAATTATGAATTGTCCATTTACTTTTTCTTAGACAATCGGTTTTTAAAGGTAAAAAGTGTTGTCCTATGTCTTAATTTTGTGGATGTTTCCGGTTAGTAGATGAGGTCATGAATTCACAAAGTCAAGGATGTTTTAAATTGTAAATATACCTCTTGTATTTTAAACCCTGGCTGTCTCTGGTTCTCCTTTCAGATGATTTACAGTAGGAAGTCATCTGGATTTTCTATTCGCTAGCTTAAAGATGCTTCTGTGGTGTTACTATGTTCACAAACAGTAAAAAGGGGGCGGTAGTAAGTGTCTTCACATCTTGTCGAACACCTCTCTTACTGTACATGTGCATGTGAGAGAGAGAGAGAGAGAGACACTCCCTTGGAGTTAAACCCCACAGGGGAAGTATTTTGTAGATTTTAGCAGATTGTCTGCTTATTGTAATGACTGTCTCTTTGCATCTGTGCAGCCTAGTTCCACTTGGGGCTGACATACTCTTTCGTGATCCATACAGATGGCTATGCCTGAGGGATGTTGTAATCTGTCTAATCTGGATAAAGTCTTTATTCTATGACAGCCATTCTGGAAGCTACTCTTAATGTCTTCAGTATGAGTCAGTTCTTTTGAGCCAGTGTGTGTTTCCAATACTGTAGCTTAATTTATTACGTAGGAGTAGGATTTTAACAATATGATAAAAAAAAGGTCAGTTATGGGTTTAATATCAACTGAGAAGTCTCCAACTTGTCAATAGTGATGCTACTTGGCCAACAGATGAAATATGTGAGTCATGGTTGCCTTATTCTCTGCATTAACAAATTATACATGATCATGTGGTCTTACCATAATCTGGCATCTTGAACAACGTGATTAGTGTTTTACTGAGGCATACACACAGGCCTGTATGTTTGCACAGATGTTCAGATGCAACTTTTCCAGGATTACTTTTGGTGACAAGAGGCAAGGGTGGAGGCAATTTAATGACTTTGTGGTCTCAGAGACTTTCACCATAATGTCCAAGTCCAGACAGCTACAAATGACTAAGGCTGACAGATTTAATTTTGTCAATGGAAACAATATTTAGACTTATCCAAGGCCCAAAAGAACAAGTTATCTTATTTAAATCATGCATCTCTGTCATGATAACCTTATTTAAAAAGGCTTTGATTTTTTTACTCTTCATGAGCTACACTGGCCAACAGTAGGCTGTAGTGTTGTTTTTGTCTCGCTAGCTTTATGAGGAAGGCAAGCTCTGTCTATTTAGGGTCTTGCTCATAATTGGCAGCAGCTGTTCTCAGAACTCTGAGGGTTGCCCTCTTTTGCAACAATTATAGATGTGAACAAACACAAACATTTAAACGCCTCACCGTGCAGAGACGATTGGCTGCAGCTTTGGTCCTGTTGGTGACTTGTATAGACAGCTTACAGGCTACATTCAGAATTAGAAATGGCCAAATAGAGCAAATAGAATTCAGAATGTGGTTTTGCACAAAAACATTTGCTTCCTTGAGAAATGTTATAGTTTAGCTGTTAATGTTTTGACTAAGGGTTATAAATAAAGACTTAGGCACGGAACCCCAATACAATAATATATCTCAGACATTTACAACTGTAGTTACAGAGAAATGGTATAGATTTGGATTTGAGTGGTGCACTGAACCCTGAGCCCACCTAGCCCCACTGCAACCTTCTTATGGTGCAATACGCACCAACACCAACAGAAGGCAGTAAGCTCAGTTAAAAGGCAACGTGAACAACAGGTTTACAGTAGGCCTACATTATATGCTATTTTATAGCCTACGATTTCTATCAAGAACCATATATTAATGTATTAGTATAAATCTTCCCAGGTGAATACTTCATACCTACTTTTATATAGATTTTCTGTTTTTTGGCAAGCCTGCACATAGGTAAACCTTGGCGCATCTTAAACGATAGCCTGGGGGATGAAGTCTAGTAAAGGTTGGCAACATCACTGCCAAATTCATAAGCAAGATATATCTTTACGATTTTATTTTTAACAGGGGCTTTGGTGGCAGAACTTGAAAATTATGGTAATAATGATTATGATCATATTTCATCTTTACTTAGTGGGCTACATGTCTTTGGTCATTGCCAAATCTAGGTGGCGTCTCCACTCCACCGGAATTACTGTCTTTCAGCACTCCCTGAATTCTATTCCGCCTTCTACCCAGGGCAGCGCTCGTGTATCCCAATGGCATAGGATGGAACTTCACAGTGACTTGTGCTGGCATTACAAGTCGAAGTTTTGGAGTGCAAGAGAAAGTGGAGCCGAATAAGGGGATCCGCGTACATTTTACGCCACTTTCTGCAAATTTTCCCGGTCACATTATAAACAAGCGCACAAAAGGGATCATTACCTGTTGATGAAGTCCCACCGGGTGTGGGACGCAGCGGAACAGTTTGTCTTTGGTTGAAAATATTGAACGGTGCCCTTAACACATTGCTTTAGTGGCCAGCCGTGAAGGACCCTGATTTTCCTTTCCCCAGCATTTGCAGCCTGTGCTGGGTTTGCGGAAAATGGGCACGCGGATCCGTTCGATCTGTGGACTTATCGTCTCTTTAATATTCGCATGTCAACTGGGCAATGTAAGTGGACTTATCATTTTCAACCTTGGTTTAGATGTTTTCAAATAGTTCAGTTTTATGACTTTTTTTCCGCATAGAAAAAGTGTATTATTACGTAGATGAACTATTTTAATTAAGAAGTTTTCTCATGCCCTATTAAAGGCACAACTCCCACAACTCAAGCGACTATTTATGTTCTGTGAAAATATGCGATTGTGGAGCCAGGATAATTTGTAATTAAGCTCCAGTCTCCATGGTCATAATTCTATACGGTCTATAAAGACGGTTTTAATCTGACAAACTAGAAAGCCTGAGTGGTGGGAAACTGATCTAATTTTGTCCGTAGAAACAAGCTATTCATAGTCTCAGTGGCTTCTACAATCCTTTCCCAAACCAAGTTCGTGCTCTCCTGAAGTTTGAAACACCTTGCATACTCACTTCATTGGCATCCACGGTAACGTTGCTTATGCAATGCAATTACAGAGTTAAGACTTTGGTTACTAGAGGTTCGCCTTGTAATCCAGAAACGGAATTTATTTAAAACATTAAATCTTAACAATATTTAATTTTGCTATTGAATTGATAAAGCATACACTATATATAGCTACTTTACGCTTTAAATGGCAAACTATTTCACCCAGAGATCTACATGTGAGGGCAAAAAGCTTGTGTTTGCACATACAGTATGCACTTTGTAAAGCTTTTCCCAAATATTATTCCCTGTTGAAGCCATGTGCATTACTTAACCCTGACATAACCCTGACATATTCAGTTTTTGCTTGTGGGTCATGAGTGTTCGAAAACAATCTCGTAAAAATGATTTCTGCATGCCATGTTATCTAAAACGGTCAAGTGAATCGTCTATGACAACGCCATCAGTCTGGTGCTGAGAATAAGCACCGTATCCCCTGAGATCATGTCTGGTGTCTCACCTTTCCGCCCTCCAACATAAAAATCTGTCATGCCCCCCTTGTTTGGGTTTTGAACAGTACCAAAGCCTTTTCTAATAGGGAACATTCACATAAAGACACAGGCATTAGTTCATGACACTCATTGCACATTAATTGATTATTCACGAGTTCACAGTCCAAATACTTGAAGAAAGGTGTTCTTTTTGTATGTTTTAGTGCCTAAATGCATGTGGTACATCTTTACCCTTTTGCCTTGATATCTTGGAAAAACGGAAATAGACTAAACCAATAATATTGATATGACATTTTTTTAAGGGTAACATGAAAATTACCCTTTTAGTTAACCACAGACTCAGTGAAGATTATGTGTGACAAAAAAAACAATTGAATTCTCTCAAACCAAGAGCATCTGTTTGTTACATTTGGAACCTGATCCATTGTAACATGCAGCCTTTGATTCAATGTTACTTCCAGCAGTCTCTTTTACTAACCCTAACCCATGGTCATTCCAATCCATCAACTTGATGTCATTCAGTGTCAATATCAAAACACTGGATTGATATTATTGTTAAACATAACTCATGCAAGTATGACTAGTGGTCGGATGTATGTATTTGTAGGCATGATTGGCACGTATGACAGACGTTTTCACTTGTTGTGAGGTTTTTCATGTACTTATTGAAAGGAAAACTGTTTTCAATTTATTCAGAATAAAAATTTCAATTTTTTTCAAAAGAACAGTGAATACCCGTGAGGCATCAGGCATAATTAACGCTACACTTTTTCATCACATGATTTCATTAATGACTTTAATCAGAACCCACTTTGACAACATGAATAACGAAAGGGGTTGATTGTTGTTTACACAGCTCCACCTCCCTCTCTCTCTCTCTTTCTCTCTCTCTCTCTCTCTCTCTCTCTCTCTCTCTCTCTTTCTTTCTGTCTGACCTATTGCTCTTGATCACACGCACTGCTGCTGACTATTTTAGCCTTCAGAACTCCCCCAGTATAGATTGACTTGACACAAGTGTCCCCTGACTTCACTGGTGAGAGGAGTGAGGGGGGTGGGGGGAAGGGTAGTCTGTACACCAGCCCCCACATACAGGTTGTGTGCCATTGTCGTCTACCATTTTATTTTGTATCCCCTGTTTAAACTCATACCCCTTGTTTATATAACACCAGTACTTGCCTATATGTCCTGGGTCTGAATCAGGCAATGTGACATTCTGACTAGGCTTAGCGAAGTCACGCTTTCTCCCTCAGCGCTGTGCCTTCCGAGCCCCACACTTCATTTACATTCAAAGTCAATAGGAACTCTTACTAGATGAGGGGTGGCGGGGTGGGAGGGTGGCTTGAGCCCAGCCATGCAAACAGCCAGCTGCCTCCCACAGTTTGAACAGCAGAGGCTGGACAAGAACCCCACCCACCCACCCACCCCCGCCCCGACCAGGTCCGTCAAGATAATTAGTCAAAGGCTGGGCTCGACAAACATAATTGAAAGGGTAGAAGCCATCTTTTCTGATTGCGAGACAATGGCCATCTGAAGTGTCCTGCCCCCGTCCTCGAGCACAGTGGCACACATTGAGTGCATGCCGGCCCGGCCCTCCACTCCCCATTTGTTTTTCGCAGCGGTGTGGCGTGCTGAGTGGAGACTTGTGTGGAGGTCAGAGGGGCTAGGAAGTCTCTCAGCCTAACTCTCTGTTTCACTGCCTCATGATTTATTCATTGCGAGGATTAGCCTTCTCCACTGCTGCTTCGCTTCACATTCCCGTTGACGTTTTCCTAATCTAGTCGAACCATTCAAATGACTACGACCGCGTTTCTCGTTTGAGGCAAATAAAGGCTCAAGAAGAAATTACAATCGGTACAAAATAATGGTTTTATGGGGCACATCGTTTTTTGTGTGTGTGTGTGCACCCTATTCATTAAAAGGGATTTAGTTGTCCTTCTTTGAAAATCAAAGCTCTCTGATGTCTCCTGACAAATGCCTTGTGGTAACGTGGATGTGGGATTCCAGGGCATTCTCGAGCCTCGCATGCTCGTCAGACAAGAGGGCTGAGACACCAAACAAAGCTGCACCTCAGCTGGTACTGCTGTGTTGTGCATGTGTGGACATGAGTGGTGGTGAGCACACATACTAGGCCTATTTCTAGCACCGCTTAATGGAGCTAGAGAACTGCACCCCCCCCCCCCCCCAAAAAACACAAACACACACACACACACACACACACACACACACACACACACACACACACACACACACACACACACACACACTCACACCCCATCCCATCCCCAAATCACCTTCTGTCTCTCACATACCTGGTGTGTGAATGGTACTTTTCTAAAACACAGAAACAGTGGAGTAGGTAATTTAATTTGGGTTTATGTTGTTATGACATACTATGGCCCAGAAAAGATTAGAGCTATTTTTCTGTTACATTTCAACACCAAAGATAATAATCACTGTAATGAGCTTTAATAATATAGACTTAGACTTGAAGGGCATACAGTGTTGCCAAGGTTTAAATGTGTTTATCCATCAAGTAGGCCTCAGGGATGATAGACAAAACATAACTTCCCCAAAATAATGTTTCCCTTCATATTAAAATGGATTCCCCCTCAGTCTTTTCATTAGAGAGCTATGCAAGTCCCCAAGTTAATCGAGTTCATTGTGAGGTCACAAGAGGACTTGGGAGAATCCATTTTCATTGTGTTAGCGGGGACTTTATTGAAATGCTAACTGTATGGCACTATTGTTTTGAAGACACTTTATTGTCCGTTCCCTTACTGAATCCCCACCCCGCTCTCTCCATTGTCTGTCCCGGCTTCCATTGACGTTAAGTCACTCGAGTTCCGATTGTCCGAGGGAGTTCATGCATTGTCATGCTTAGTGTCCCCCTGGTTATATGTGACCCACTGCTGAGATGGAGGTGGCTGCAAAGGCTATTATTGAAGGAACTTCTTTTGAAAATGTTGAAACTACTCCGTTTTCTTTTTTTTGTATGGTTCTTTCCCCACCCTTCCTGGTCTGGTTTAACACCCGGCTTCACCCTGGCATCCCATGGAGTGTTTATCACACATCCCCCCTCATTGTTCCTTATCAGAGCTGATCCTCCTAAAAATAAAGAGCAGAGGGGACCGGGATTTTACATCTGTTTTTTATGTCAGGCAAGTCCCTGCCTGTCCCTTTTAAAGAGTGCCAGAAGAAGCTCTTTCTCTCTTTTTTTTCTCACCAAGACCCGTCTTCTTGACGTTAATGTGAGGTGGGGAAATGTGCATTTCCTAAGGTTATGTCTTTTCATTGCAAAAGTAAGATAGACAAAAGAAGAATATTGTGCCTTCAGGTTTTTTTTTCTAAATGGGTTCATATTGATACTAAACCATCCATATCTTCCACACAACTTTATTATAGTTGTCTGTGGAAAAAAATCAAGCTGCTGCTCCACTGAAACCGTGAATAATTGTATTTAATGTGGCCACATTCAGTTTAATATTTCAGTCTCATATTTGGCTCTAAAACCACTTTTCAAACCATATACAGTATGTGAGTCTTCAGGTCTTTTTTTTTGCGATCCATTACAGTTGACCTAACAGACCCCAAGGGCCAAGGCACTGTAACTGTAATTTGGCAAGCGAGTGCTCACTCCGTTGGCAAACATGTATTTTTTTGAAGCCGCTGCCAAAATATGTCTCAGTTTGACTCCGTGAACAGAACTCCTGGGTGCTTCTGGAAGTGTTCAGCTCGCAAGTCAGCACTCCAGGGGCTCCCCCCTTCTGGCCCTCTCGTTTGCCAGCCCACTGAGACTCGCTGGAGAGGCCACTATAGGAGATAAGCGCCCACCCCCCGACCCCCACCCCCTCCACACTTAGAGTGCGGCATCAGTCTGGTCTGTGTTAGCATGTCAGCACCTGAGCACACGAGTTATAGCGCCATCTCACCGTTATTAACACGTTATGATAGGTATTTACCTCCTGTGTTTGATAAATGGATACGATGCAAATTTTCCTGCTCGTGTATAATAATTTGTCCGGTCAGCGCTTGTTGTATCTAACTTGAGTTTAATTTTCACTGCTTGATGAGAGAAGTTTGTTCAGAACACACAAGCATTTAGAGGTCCGTACCAGTCTGGTCTGTGTTAGCGTGTCATCAGCTGAGCCCAACAAGTTATAAGTTCATCTATCTATGGTTTACACACGCTTGATGGCCGTATACTGCTGTTTTTTAAATATGTACTTGATGGAAGTTTTATCACGTCCATATTTATTCGTCCAGTCAGCACTTGTTTGTGAGTAAATTTTTTCTTGACTTTCTTCTCTACTTGACTCGACTTCACTTTGTTTAGAGTAAACAGGAATATCCAGAGTATGAGGGAGGAAATCTGGCCATGTAATTTGTGTCATGAAGAGAGATAAATCTTTAGATGTTCATTTTTTTTCTAAGGGGTTGCTAACAGTCTATTGTTTGGCGCTAAGGGCCGCTTTGTGACGGTTCAAAAACGTTTGGCCCCGCTGCCGAGTCATCATCCTGTCGGGGAAAGGAAACCTGGAGTTATCTGTAGGACAAGAGAAACCCCATTTCCCTGCAGCAAAGTTTATTCAGGCTTTCCTGTGCGCAGTTCCGAGCGTGCCTTGTTCTATACATACCCACAGCAATAGCCTGGTTAATAACCTCCCCTCTCTCGGCCCGCAGACCAGATCTTTCCTCTGAAGTGTGTTTGGAGTTGAAAGTCCCAAAATCTTCAATCGTTTCTATTTTCCTTAGGTAAAATAAGTTTGATCTGGCTGTTCAGTTCCTACATGAGAGTTGGCTGGTCGAGATGCTTCAAAGGTGTTATGTGTTGTTTTTTTTATACCTTGGAAAATCACAAGTTGGAACATGAAGTAGTTAAATCCCCTGGACCCTTTTGTACTGCACCGTACCCGAGACATGTACTTTTGTTGTTAATATTATCCCTCTCAGTGTTTGAGTGTCCAATCAAAATTTCCATCAACAGTTTGTCTTAGCCAAAGAAAAGACCTGCTTCATACATTTTTCCATTAGGTTTTGTTGTCTTTAAAAGTGCAGGTTCCATGTCATAAGCCAACTTGCCTTGTCATGGAAAAGCTCTTCCATTCAAATGTAATGGAGTGAATATCAATAAAAGCCAATTCCAAACGCTCTGGCCTTCTTCTTGCAACTGCCTGCCAAAGATGAACAGTAAATGAAGAGACAAATTGCACATAAAGCTCTTTGTAAAGATATTGTATTGGCATTCATTTTCTAGTTAATGATAAACGGTGCATCCTCTATGCTCTCGATCTTGGGTGAGGTTGTGGTGTTTTTTAAATGAAAAATGAAAACATTCGGTTACAGACAGTCACATTGTGCTACTACTTGGCTTTACTTTCCTGCTTGGTCAAGTCACTTAGTCTTTTCAGGTAGGCTGTATTCATTCATGACTGACCGGCTGGCCTCGCATATGTGGATGGTTTCTGTGGTTTTGCTTTGCTGAGGACCAGACATGCACAGCCGAAGGTCGGACAGATGTGTCTGAGGCTGGCAGGGAGAAGTTGTGGGAATGTGACCTAAACCCATTGTTTGATAAGGATGGAATGTGGGTCCTTGTGTGTGTGGTTGAGTGCTTCGCTGGATCAAAATTCCACCGCTGTGCACCATGCTGGTTACAACCGCTATCACCATTGTGGCTTCCCAACATTTCCCAGACACCGTATCGAATTATCCCTTTGGAAACCGTTCCATGCCAGTGCAAAAGCTGAAGGAATACTTTTCACAGTTTGTTAATGTTAATTCTCAGCCTTTGGAACAGATTTCAATAAAAAAGTATTCATGGTGGCTTTGTATCCTTTTTGTGCCCAGAGGTTGGACAAAACTGATGTTTTTTTACCCAGAACCTCGTAGGCCATTTTAGGCTAACTGTTGACCTGGTCAGGGATTGGACATTTCTGTGGTTACAAGACTTAAGTGGCTGTATATAATTTTCTCTCCATCCAAACCATCTGTTCATTCCTCAGGAGTAAAATATTTTCAGCCTAAAAGGTATCAAGAGGTCCAAATCTAGAAGGCAGAAGATTGTCTTTAAAATTCTTCAATTTAAGGGTAAAACATTATAAAAAAAAAAGACAGGCCTCATTTTAATAGTCAACGGAGGTACTGTATGAAAATACTGTCTCAGCACCATAGAAAGTGAACAGTGGCTCTGACTGTTTTTATCCCTGACGTGACACAACTAAAGCTTGATTGTCAATGACTTTAATAGTCATTCTTTTCATAGAGTTTAGTAACCAACAATAATGTCCCTTCACCAAGCCACCAAGGATGGGTCTGTAGCACAAAACAGCTGTTTTTGTATATGGGTTTTTTATCATTAGCCTCTGTTTTTAGTTCTGACTACTTACCCAACCCTAAACCCCGGTCTCAGAAGGAACTATTTCTAGGGCTGGTATTCTATCAATCAATGTTATGAATTGAAAGAAGACCCTGCCACATACATCCCAGAAGAAGACAGCCAAAGGTTACACTCTCTAGTGCAGTTTCACCCAGGGGACCCCCCCCCCCCCCCAACCAAGTTTGTCAATTACCGCTTCTAAATAGCTAATTAAACGGTTCTTCCCCTCCACTGAGAGCCTGGTAGATTTATGTGGACAATGAAGGCCCCCAGCAGTGGGCTAGGGAGGCGAAGGGGGCACCTGTTCACTCAAGCCGGGTCCCCCCTGCCGGAACTCTATTATGTCCCCGTCACGGACACAAAGGGTGGAGTCAGGGACACGTCGGGGGTAGAGATTTGGCACGAGACAAGATTACAGTCAGATTCTCTTGGCCTGGGACGCTGGTCCCACCCGCTTGCCTACGTTTAGCGTTGCTATGTTGATTAACAGTGGGTTTCCTTGGTGGAGGAAAAATAAGAGGAATGAGTGGTTGTTAGGCCCACCCATCCCCCCTTATAGATTGACAAGTAAGGTAGACTTTTTATTTTCAGATCAGCTGGGAAGTTTCTAAAACCAGTCAGTTAATTTCTTTGTGTCCCTGTCTTATCCTCTGGCCTGGGGAAAATACTTGTCAGTATTTTGAAAATGAAACATGCAAAACATTTACTTATAAAGTCATTTCAGGATAGAATATTACTTTACGTTTTTACTTTAACGTAGACAGCCCTAAAAATGTAGTGTCATTAGCATTTAGTTTGTGTTCAACTTGACTAGATCGTAAACACTGACTCAGGATGTGAAAGTTGAGTCGGAAAGTATACTCGTTTAGGGTATTTTTTTCCCCACATGTGAAAGGTCATGAATCGGCTTGTGAAGGCTTGCCTATAAACACAGTCAGTCCAACACAGCAGAGAGTGTAGTCGGTTTCACTGCCTTCTCTGTCACCTAACTCTCTGATTTGTTAGCAACCGCTGCCTTTTCACACGGACACATGGACCCCCCCCCCCACCCCCACCCCCCATACCTGTAATTACCTATTATTATAGTAGGAAATGGATGCTTCACATCTGCTTCCAATGAATGGGCAGGCTGGGCCTCCTGTATTGTTGCGTAAACCTCTGGCAAACAGATGTCCAACACCAACCAGTTGGTGTTGGAGTACACCTTTAAATTAGACCTGTCTTTGAATTATAGGTACAGGTGAAATTAATCTGTCAACTAGGTGATGAAAACTAATTTAGGGAAGGTTTTTTTGTTTTGTTTTTTGTGCCAATAATGGCTAGTAGAGCTAGGGGTTTTAACCAGGAACTTGCCTGCTTTAGTATAGCATTTTAACTCACTCTGTCCGAGTCAGATTCAAGTCATAATTCCAGTGGGTTTGAGCGCGTGCAATAGACAAGGCAAGAATAATAGGCGTTTATTCAATTTATGATATAAGCAGAAGAACCACGCGTCAAAGTCAGAGGGGTCATTATAATTGGAGGGTCATGATAACGAAAGGAGGATAAGGTTTGCTGGGGGAATTTAGTGAAACATTCAGGTTAAATGACCTCTTTGATATCCAGCTACCGGCTAATTGTAATGAGCATGCCTGTTAAGGAGCCCATTTAAGGGTCAAAGTTCAGCTTCACGTGTGCACTGACCAACGCCAAGAGGAGTGTGTGCTTCCAATTAGCTGATGTTGGCAGGATTGTTGCTCGTTATTTCAGACACGAGAACACTCTTAGGCAATTGGTTGTTTCCGTTGCTGCCATCTCAAATTAAATCATCAAAGTTCACCCATTTATAATTATACAAAAATAAAGCTCTCTTTATTTTTTTCACCTTATCGTTTTTCTTTTTTATATATCACAGTCTGTGTTGGAGCTGATTGTTTCACTGCCCCAGACTTTTGTTCTTTGTTTTTTGGCTGCTTAGCTTTGAGTTGCTTCTACTGTGCTCTGTCTGTATGCACAGGGTGGACAACAGGGTATTTGGGGACATCTTGAAGGAACTGCAGGTTAGGTTTAATTTTATCCAAGGATCATATCTGGCTCTTATGGCGGCTGTTCAGAGGCGTGGCCCAGTCAAAGGGGTTTTCCTTCTTCAAAGCTGAGACTGAACAAAAGGATGGCTGTGGAGGATTGTGAAGCGTTTCCTCTATAAACTATCCAGTCGTAGGTGTCCCATTGAAGTGAATGGGAAAGTGTGTCCAAACTGTTGACTGGTACTGTAACTAGAGTACAACTGTTATCACGTAGCTCAGGTCAGAATACATCCCATAGGTACATTTTCTAGTGTTTTGAGACTTTATACTCTCACACATAGTACACATAGTACTTTCAAATCCAGCAGGTTCAATGAGCAATGATGTGTAGCATTGAAAGTAAATTGTGAGACAGTTTGGTCATATTTCTTTCCTTCATGGTGGATTAGACAGATAAATCATTTGGCTTCAGCTACTACTTCACAGGACGTCATATCTCATGCCTCATTAAAAAAATCGTCTAGACAGGGAGATTCCCCATCATAATGTTCTTAAGGTAATTTGGTCACACTGTCTGTAGTCAGATATGTCATCTTAGTGTCTGAATGTGAGCAGTTTGGAAAAGCTTTGTCTTTTAATGGCGCAATAAAGAAAAGTCTAGATCTGATAACTGCTCTTGGCCCATCCCTCCAGTTATCATGTGTCATCCGTTAATTCACAGATCCGTATAGACCTTACCACAAAAACTTTATGAAGTGGTTGGATACTTTGGCAGTGATAGTGCCAAATTGTGTTCCAGACATTGAATATAATACCAATGTAGAAGAGAGAGAGAGACATGCTATTTTCCAGTGCCTTCTTGCTGACCTTGGACACAAGTGGCTGGGCTACTGTTTAAAGTCCAAGTTCAACAGCTTTTCCTCAGGCTGCCATTTATAACCCTATCTTTATCCTGCACTCTCAGCCCACTTCTACACACTATGTTCACAAGCGTCTCTCAGCACTCGGCCAGGAACCCCTCCTCCCCTCCCTTGCTTGTTTCGCTCAATTTTGAGGGATTGCAGCAGCATAATAGACATAAAGTGAAAATATTCTGCAGTTGAAGCGACAGCTGAGTTAAACGTGTTAAAATTATTTTGTTCCTGACAGGGTTATTCCTTTCTTTAAACCTCTTCACTTCAAAGAAGAAGAAGTGCTAGCTTGTTCTCTTAAATATATCATTATTACCATATATGTCTATAAACTAAGCCATACATAAGATAAGATACATTTTTTATTTCTTCTATGTGGTATAATTATATAACTGTTTTCTTTCCAGTTTTTAAACATTATAACATTTATTGATTTAATTGATATAATGTACTGACCATAAAGACTTGGTCTGGATGAATCTTAGCTGGTGTTCAGTGCTTAACAAAACAAATAAAACCTGCACACCTGGCGAAACCCAAGCTCCCAAGTACCTGACCCTGGTTCCTTCGGGTCCTGTCTCCCTTAGGACCCCTACCCAGCTACTGAAACCATAAACCCAGGGTCGGAGAGGGCCCCGCCTCCTTGATCCTTTTGTCAGTGGGTGACAGGGGGAGTCTAAATCCAAGGATTTAAACCAGGAGAAAGGAGCTGGAGAGAGCCAATCACAAACAAAGAACTTTGTGCGGCAGACAAAGTGGGCACCTGATCTCTTCTCACATGCTGAACCTAAATAATTGGCCTCAGGAATGTTCGAGGTGGCTTGCGTTGGGGCTTTGGCGGTTAAAGAGCACGGTCTCGTCTCTCTCGCGCATTTTTTTGGGGCAGGGTGGTTAAGGTGAGCCATGGAAAATAAATCACTTCCTCAGCAAAACACGAAAACGAAAGCCGGAGGGAAAGTTTTGTGCCGAGCTTAAGCCTAAGGTCACTGCTCACACTGTGGGTGGACTTGCTTCATAAGATGCAAGCCTATTTTTGGGCATGCAAACCATGCCTTTCGAAACGATCTGTCGTTAGAGTGCCCGAGTTCAATGGAGTCTTAACAGAAAATCTTGAAATGTGACTTCACTTCCAACCAACCGAGTCACATCTGCGTGTCAACTCAGGCCCATGCGCGGCTTGGACTGCCGACCCATCTGAAGTCTCCCTTAGTCCATGTCAGTGTATGTTGTACTAACCGGGTGTAGTAGTGTGTCAAAAAACAAGGTGGGCTGTGTCAGCACATCACCGCTTACCACAGAAGTGTTTTCTCACCCATGCATTTCTTTAGGGTTTATAGGGAGGAGGAGGAGGAGGGGGTTAACGTGTGAAGATTGCAGGGGTAGTGCAGACTGCCCGCTGGACTCTGCAGCGATGGGATCTGGAAATGGTTTGGCATAGCATAGTGGCACACTGAAAAGAGTCTGAACAAAAGCATCTTTGAATATGTCATTGGATTCAGGTTACTTTTCCATGCACAGGCTCGCTTACACTGGAATCTTGTGAACGACTCCGTTCTAGCAGGAGTCCCTTGAGAGCACTTCCATGTTGGATGGAAGTTTCTCTCCGATTTTCTTGAACATTGCAATGTTCTGTAGGAGGTTATTGAGTGGGAACTTGTTGTGTTCCCATGTATCACGTATCCAGGTTGTGCAAGGATATACAGTATATAGAATGCTCTAAATATAAGCCACTAAATGTTCTGCAAGTTGTCAAAATGAGTTGTCTGGGGTACAGAGTACAGTCTGCAGTACAGTCTGACGTGATCAGCAGAATGGAATTCATCAACTGTACTTGCTCTTAAAATAGCATGGTGCTGGCCTGTATAACGCACACCAACTGGAAACACACATCTTAAGTAAAGCATTTGAAACGTCCAGTGAGTCACCACCAGTCAACACACTGAGTTATCCTCTGTTCCCAAAAGCCCCTCTAGCCCACCCTGCTCCCACCTGACTGACTGACGCCGATCCTGACAGGGGGAGAGGGGGCGGGGGGTGGACTCTGGAGTAGGTTTGAAATAACACCTGCGGACGGATACGGTCCACCAGAGGTATTTTTTACCTCCCTACCCCCCGCCAAGAATTCCACCTCTGTCTCCCCTGTGGCTCGCCCGTCTAGGGCGATGTCATCTGCCCGACTACACTTCTATCAGCCTCTGTGGCGTTTGAGGGTGTGTTGGTGAGAATATATATAGCACTCCATAATTAAAGAAAGTGTGTGTGAGAGAGCGAGAGAGAGCGAGAGAGACAGAGAGCATGTTGGGCCAAATTCCTGAGAAATGAGGAGAAGCAACAGCTGCTTGATTTTTTTTTTTTATAAGGCAAACACTGTTCTCACAGTTTTTTAGAAGCTTAGCATGTAGCCTCCTCTCGCCTGGGAAGCACCCCTCCGCTCATTTCTCCACAGATCTCCTCTGCGCATACTTGGGGTATGAGCAACACGCTAGAGTGGGTTACTGTAACAGAGTGAAACCACTTTTGCTGGCGCTGTTTTCACCAGTGAGACTTTGAGGATGATGCTGACACGCTAAAACAGAGACTGTAATGTGGAAGCAGCTGTGAATTGTTGTTATTGGTATTGTTTCTCATGGCTACTAACGGTCATTACTTTGAATGGTGGTTTGGCTGTATCCTGAACAACCTTTTCCCATTTGTATTCAATAAATCACAGCATGTGAAGGGAGGGCCTTAGCTATGCCTGCTCAGAATGGCTGTATAATCAAACTGTCTTTTCACACTTTGACATAACTACTAACGCAGAGATATATTGTAATGTTAATTTAGGAACGTTTTACTTCGTCTGTGTGCAGTTATTACAATTCCCCCTATGAAACCGGTAATCTCAATGTAATGCCTGTCTTGCAGAAAGCACTTGTGCTTCTTCTCGCAGATAGCAATGGCTAATTTAGGACCCGACTGATGCTGTCACTAATAAAAAGGGATAAACGTTGTTGACTTCTTGAACTGAAGATATCTCTTCTAATTGAATTATTGGCCTGGTGTCATTACCCTGTGCAGTACCACTTGTAACCAGTAGCTCATATCAAACAATGTCGGGATCAATCAAACAATGATGTTGCAGGCCCACAAGATAGAAACGTAGTAGGATTACTATAACTATTCAATGTCTATCTTGCTTTTTAGCGTTTTTTTTGTGAAAATTGCCCATCAATATTTTGCACAATTGATTGCAACATGTGTGTGTGCGTGTGTGTGTGTGTGTGTGTGTGTGTGTGTGTGTGTGTATGTGTGTAAAACCCCAGGCCATATGTGATTTCCTGTTGCAGTCTCCCCCTCTCGATGTTGCCTTTTCCATGGTGAGCACAGGTTAAAGAAAACATCTGTGTTGTAATTGTCCCGTGCGTAGGTGGAGCAGGAGGGATGGATAACCTCGGAGTGCCTCCACTCCCTCCTCTCCCCCTCCTCTCTCCCTCCTCTCCCCCCTCCAGACCTTCACTTTGATGATACTGTCAACAACTACACTACAGTGCTCTCCTAGTCGCCTCACTGCACACAGGGAAAGAAAAAAGAAACACATCTGGACGCTAACCAAGACGTCTTTTTGTACTGTAAACCCAGCTCTTGTTTACACGCAGTGACAGTGACCGTTCTCCATTTGTGATGTCTTTAAGTGCACTTCTTTTGACTCTCGGCGGCCTCGGCTCAGGCTGAAAAAGAAGCTTTGATGTGCAGATAGTGCCAGAACAAAGGCATGCGGCGCTTAGTTAGCAGGAGCTTGTGGGTTGTTGTGATGTTCCACGCTGAAAGAGGAGTGCTCAGCTTGCCGAACAAAGGCCGTTGATGCAGTTTGCCATCTTGGATGCTCAGCGTGCTGGAGCTGTTTGGCGTTCCACAGACCTCTCCATGGTACCCAAGGCAAATCCCACTTAATTACCAGATTGCCTTCCCAAATAGAACGACCTTGAGGGGAACGTGGCCTTAGCAACGTGGAAATTATCTAATTGAAATAGCTGAAGCAAATTGTCGCTCCCTCTGAGCCCTGGTAAGAGCTATGTGGTCTGATCCTATCATTTTGGAGAAAGACAGCACGCTGTCTTCAGTATAAATGATCTTGTCCTACTTTTAACAAGCTCTTTTTTTTCTTTAGACTGGTTTACCATTCACTAGTCCTCTGGTATTGGAATGATGGAATGATCAATTAATTTTGGGTGACACACTGTGGGATGGGGGTCAACTGAACCTCATTTGGCCCGCCCCTCTCTCCGGGACAGTCCGAGCGCCGCCACGGCAACAGGTGGCGTCAGATTAGCTGGTCCTGAGGCGAGGAGGAGAGCCAGGGGGGGAGGAGGTCAAAGGTCGCTCTGTCCTACTGCTGGTGTGGGAAACAAGAGCTTTATCTTCCCAGAGCCATCAAAACAGCAGCACGCTGCTACTTCCTGAATGGTGCCTGGTCGAGAGACCTTTAAACCTATGGTGACTCGCTTTCATTGCAGGGCCTCAAAAGGATCTCAATAATACACTATTGTTTTTAAACGCTAATATCAAAATAAATGTTCTCCAGTGCATTGGATTCCAGAATATTGGGTTAAACACAAATGCATGTACAACATGCAGAGTCTTGAATAAAGTAAAGTGAACTATCTGTGGTAAAGGTTGCCTTGACTTTGGTAGCTCATTTCTCCCCAGTGTCCACCTTTCATTACGTTAATATCTTTCAGTTTAATTGTGACCTGCATTTGTAAGGTGATCCTTAATACACTCCCAGCCAAGTCAAGCTTTTCACGTTGTGTGCCTGAAAATGTGTGCCTGACTCTCAGAGCGTGTCAGTTCCTTTACACCGGTGGTGGTAGTGCCACCTATCCCCTCCCCACCAACCCCCCAATCTAGTGGGAAGGAAAGGGGGCTTCTTAAATGACACCTCGCAGCATTCCTGGGGCCCTTCTTGGTATAAATAACCCCACCCCACACCAGCCACCCCGGCTCTACCGTCGCGAGTCACTGCTAGTTTCAGCGCCTTGCTTCACTTCAGCTGTCGTCTGGGTGAACTGGAGCTGCCCGTTGGAACTCCTGAAGGCTGGGTCACTCTGTGCAGGCTGCAGTCCCGGAAACACACAGGCTGTTTATAAAGCCATTAAATACTTCACCGTGAGTGATCTGGTGGGAAATATGAAAGGTGAGGTCCTGTATGGTGTGTTAGGCCTTGTTTTTATCACACAGAATATTACATTTATTTATTATTATTATTATTATTATCTATTATTATTATTATTAATATTATTATTAATAATAATAATAATAATAATAATAATAATAATAATAATAATAATAATAATAATAATAATAATAATAATAATAATAATAATAATTACGGTACCAGACAAAAGTTAAAGCATGTCCAAACGTTTGACTGACTGGTATTGTATATTATTATTATTTACAGGCACAGTCTTCTAACTATGTCAGTCAGGGCTTAGCCTGCTCATTATGTAAGAACAATGAATACCTCTTGTGGTATTTTTGCTTCTGGCATTGAATAACAGTTTTAAAGCACTAAACCTTTGATCCAGTAAAGTTTGTGTTGCCTAGGAACCACAGGACCTCATTAAAAAACACAACAGCCTCATTATTTGCTGCAACAGCAGACTACTGAGTGTGTGTGTGTGTGTGTGTGTGTGTGTGTGTGGGTGTTTGTTTTTACACGTGCGCACGTGTGCGTGTGTCTTTGTTTTGACAGTGTGTGTAAACACGAGTGTGTTCTTAGGGGGCCCTTGTTGATTGGCATCGGGGGTCTAGAACATCCCACCATTTGGAAGTAGACAGACCTGGCGTTACCAAGGTGGTCTGGGGAGCTGGTGCTAGGACTCCTGCTGGGGTGATAATTGGAGGAGGGTGCTGCTGTTGGGAAAGGTGCGATCGGGGCCCCACACAGCCACTGGTGGTGAAGTGGCACCTGCCCCCCTCCGCAACAAACAACTTGGTGTCTATAACCCAAAAGCATTTCGTTTGATCGCCTCAATAGATTGTGAGTCAGCGTGACACTAGGACGATCTCTTTTAGACACACCAATATTCTTAGGATACAGTCAGCCGTCTCTTCATTGTTTACATGTACTCTTGTGGATCTCTTGATTCGGCTATCACCGAGGCCATCGAAATAGGTCCGCACTGGCTTTAGAGAGATCGTATTTCGGGGATTGGCCAAGAGTGCGGTGTCTGGTTTCCTAACTGGAGGGGCTCTCTCAGCGCTGTCTGGTGCCACTGTCGCCTGGCTGGCCGACCTTTGACCTGAAACACACCGCTATGGGACTCACATAGACCACCGATGGTGTCGTGCGGGTTTAGGCTTCAGCTTGGGATGTGGGCAACATACCATACAGTATATCTCTAAAATGTGGACTTGACGTTTAGAAAATGCTTACAAGAGAGAAAAAAAAATTGCCGCTGTGTGTGTTGTTTTATTTATTCAGTCTCTCAAAATGTACCTTTAAATACTGGCTGAATATATTGTCAAGTATGGAGCTGCAAACTTTAACGTAAAATTGTATTTTTTGTATGTATGTTTTTTTTCTTTCTTCTCAACCGTTATGCGGCTGCTGAATATATAGTCATGTCTGGGGTTGAGCAAGTATACTTGTGTGCATACACGTGTACATGTGGGCACACGCCAGCGATTCATTCCCCGCCATTAGTTCCACTATTCCTCTGTTCCTTTGTGTCCCTGGGTAAAAAGAGGGAAAGAACAGCGGCCCTGCATTTCTTCCTTTTGTAATCATTCTCTCCTCCTCCCTAATTGTGGTTGTGTGGCCCTCTCCTTTCTCTCCTCTCACAGCAGCAGCAGCAGCAGACTTTGCCAGGCAAGTCCAAACAAGACAGGGGCCGCTTTTATTTTGACATGCCTCCCCTAAACAATGAGCGCGGTGCAAAGAAAGAGGAACGCGAAGGCGTGCTGTGGAGCCTTGCCCTTGCAAGGCCGGCAGTCTGCCTGCGAGTCTCAGACTGGAAGGAGAGGAAGAAGGGGCTGCTGCCACACAACGGAGACAGGGCTGCGGCCCTCAGAAGCCGCTAGCGGGACGAATGGCTCCCCTTATTGTTTTATTTCTCTCTTCGCATATCTTTGCGGTTGGAATCTTTAGACTGCAGCCCGATATGAGTGGAAAATGTTTTGTGC
The DNA here is from genome assembly GCA_026901105.3 of Galaxias olidus. Taxonomy (NCBI): domain Eukaryota; kingdom Metazoa; phylum Chordata; class Actinopteri; order Galaxiiformes; family Galaxiidae; genus Galaxias; species Galaxias olidus. The sequence continues at coordinate 358,822 of JAPMUY010007846.1, read as the reverse complement.
TCCCCGTTCATGATCTTTTTTGTGTGTGTATGAAGTTCCCCGTTGTTGTGTTGTGGTTGGTTGTTCTCATATTAATTGCATGGGCATTTCCTGGTCTCGGGCCAAATAATCAATACCTTCAGTGTGTACTCAGAGTATTGCGAGCGCAGGTTCAGAAGATGCAGCTAAGAGTCTATGTGTCACTTTGAAGCCCCTCGGGATTTTCTCAGTTACTCGTCAAGTGGACGCAACGGGAAGCGCAGTGTGACCTTTGACCCCGCGGCTGAACACTGTCGCACCACCTTACAGCACTAGCTAAGCATAGTGTGTGTGTGTGTGTGTGTGTGTGTGCCTGCGTGTGAACGCTCACCATGAGTAGCAGTTGGCACATCGAAAAAAGCTAGCTTGTTTGTCTGTGTGTGGACAACGGCTGGCCCAGTCCAGCGGGGAATGCCTGTGGGAGTCCTGACTTATTGTGAAATGCATGGCATGATCCCTATGTGGGAGACAGAGAATGGATGACCCCGGGGCAAAGACTGCCGAAGACGGAGAAATGCTAACGCCCCAACATTCCCCCCTCCAGCTGAAATCACCGACCCCCAACCAATCCCGTCGACCTTGTGTGGTGTTTTTCTTTTTTGTGTGTGTACGCCTTCGTCTGCCATCGTAGAGAACTATTTGTGACGGAACATTCCGGATGAAATGCCACCGTCTCTGTTGTCAAGGGGCTGTTTGTTGTCTTCTGAATGCCTTCACTTCACTTCCCAGTCACTCAGTTTGAGGATTAAACCAACATGTCAGGTTGCTGTTGTGGAGAGATGGAAAATGGCCTTCCATTGTCAGCCTCTCCGTCCAGGGGGGAGAGCATGGCCTGCAGGTTTACTGTCATGGGTGGCAGTGTGTCAGCTCCTCCACACCACCCCCTACTTTGCTTAAGAGGTTAAATACACACAGGAAACTCGCTCTCTCTCGCTCTCTCTCTCTCTCCTTCTTTCTTGTGCTATCTCGCACTATCTGACACGCTCAGATTAAGTTACACACCCACACACACACACACACACACACACACACAATAACACACCACAGTATTCCCTCCGTCAGTCACTCAAAACCAAAACTGACACCCGGGACACTTCCAGTGCCTGTGCATGTTTGTGTGTTAATAATAACAGCGTGTAGAAAAAGCAGTGTTTCCTTTCTCTCCACACTGTCCTGTCATCATCGTCTCCAAACAGCCATACTGTCAGAGACTGTTTCAAATCTGTCAGCTGACAGCTAGACGACTTAAAACAAATGTGTGTGTGCGTGCGTGCGTGCGTGCGTGCATGCGTGCGTGCATGCGTGAGTGCGTGCGTGCACTAATGGAGCTGGGCCACTCACCCCCTTCTGAATCCAGGCCCGAGACAGCAGGCCAGTGAGACAGGGGTGCTGGAGGGTGTGTGTGTGTGTGTGTGTGTGTGTGGGGGGGGGGGGGGGGGGTTTACACTGTACAGGGCACAGTGGTACCTGGTGGTGCTTGGTGGTCTGGTTCACTACAGCCTACAGCACGGCAGCTCAGAGCAGAGTACAATCTCTCATTCTCCCTAATGCTCCTTTTTGTTTATATTCCCTCCATGTAAGGACTGGTCCACTGCTGGAATGGAGAGATAACGGTGGACTTTAAAAGAGTAGAAGATGAAAAGGGGAAAAGGAAGTCCAAGATGTTCTAAAATGCTGTCAGCTGCTTGTTCTCATACATTGACAGTCTAAAGGGAACGATAAACAAATTGGCAACCACTGTCCACACTCCAACGATGCTAGATCTCCCCCTAGAAACGAACAACTACTTTGAAGAACAATACAATAAAAGCTCTCTCTATCTCTGAGAGGTAATGCTCTGTGTAATCTGAGCTCTGACCAGTTTCCAGAAGCTTGGTCTGTTGGCTGTGGGTCTGGAAGATGTTTCTCACAGATTGTGGATGCTGCAGCTGCACCAGCCGGGCTAAGCTGATGGAATGGGGGAAACGAAATCCCTCTGACATTTTTCTCACGCTGCTTGCCCCTCTGACAAACCCTGGCCGTCACGCAGACCTTTCGGGGATGGGAACGCTGGAGTGGGCGCTCTGACGGTGTGTGTGTGTGGGTGTGTGTGTATCTGTGTGTGTGGGTGTGTATATCTGTGTGTGTGTGTGTGTGTGTGTGTGTGTGTGTGTGTGTGTGTGTGTGTGTGTGTGTGTGTGTGTGTGTGTGTGTGTGTGTGTGTGTGTGTGTGTGTGTGTTTGCATTTCTGTGATTGACTATCTGTTAATGTGTGAGCATACTGTAGGTCCCACATCTGTCTGGCTGTGAGGCAGATGACAGCAGTTCTTTGGCAGGAGACACACTTGACAGCTGACAGCCGTAGCTTTCGGATATCTGCTCAGGACTGGCTTGTTAGCGTTGTGACTGTTCTCATCGATTGTCGACAGGGGGGGAGAAAAAAAAAGACAAGGATGTTCCTTCGAGTCCTAGAGCAAACAGCAGCTGGGCAAACTGTTGAATGTGTCTTCAGGCATTCAGCGTGGCATCACCCGGCACCTGATACACCCGTGGAATCTGTCCTTGCCGCCATTCCTGTAGCTTCTCCTCTGTGCCTTTCTTCCAAGGCAAACATTTAGCATTGTGACCAGTCAGTGTAATGCATAAGTAAACACTGAGATTCCACAAGAATGGAATGCAGCTGCCACCGCCACCTCCACTACTCTGTGTGTGTGTGTGTGTGTGTGTGTGTGTGTGTGTGTGTGTGTGTGTGTGTGTGTGTGTGTGTGTTTGTGTGTGTGTGTGTATGTGTGTGTGTGTGTGTGTGTGTGTGTGTGTGTGTGTGGGTGTGGGTGGGTGGGTGGGTGGGTGCGTGCGTGCGTGCGTTGGATTTTGGTGGAGGGTCCTTATGGTACTTGTCTCGGTCCTTTTGGCAGGGTGTGTCACAAACAGACTCCCCAAGACCTTTACCCCGAAGGAGAGATAGCTGAGGAACAGTGGGCATGTCCCAACTAACACCTCCCAATGCAAAGGTCCCTTTAGCTATTTGACCCCAGACTACAGGCAATCGAATAAAAGAAATGCTCCTTACTTCTAAACTTCTTATAGCATGTTTTTACTACTCCCATACGCTGACAAAACAATTCATTCAAAAGCGGAATAAAAATGTGTAATTTAACATTTTTTACAAAACACTGTTTTTATTTCATTTTATTACAAATGGTTTTAAACATGAATGACTGTACTTTAAACACTTCATGAGCCATGATTGCAGATCACCTTGTGTCTATTCTCTTCCATTTATCCCCGTCCTCATCCTCATGGAGTGGGAAGCTGGACGCGATCACATCGCGGTGGCTGGTTGGGTGGCTCTTCTGAAAGGAAAGTTCAACAGTCAGCGGTTTCCCTTTGAAAGCGGCCCGGCCGCTGTTGTTTTACAGTTGTTCATTGAGGGGAAAAGAGGATTTGGGGGGGGAAAGAGATCAAGTTATTTATTAGCTGGAGGCTATTTAAATGGGAACCTCGGCCATCAAGGGTGTCGGGTTGGCATTGGGAACTGGCGTGCCATGACGACGGGGCATGCCAAGGGTGGCACGCTGCCACTGGGGGTTGTATAAACACACGGTCGGTATTCTGGGTAAAGAGGGTAAGATGGGAGGATGGGATGGATCCAAGAGACAGAGATTTTATCCCCTAAAATAGCTCTGCTTTGCCCCCTGATCAGGAGCTGAGTGGTGGTTTATGGGCCGTGAGGAAGCATGGGTGGCACCTCTCTTAATGTTATCGAGATGATCAGATAGAACAACAGCTGTTCTTGTCTGACTCGGTCTCCTCAGCCTATAAAGGCTACATGAGTTCAGTGAGTCCATTCACTGGGAGATGAGAGTGTGGAATTCTCTCCTACCTCATGTGATTAGGAAGGTGTTTGAGAGATTATCATTTGAAGGATCGTTAGTTTGATCCTGTTAGGACAAGTTAGCACGCACTCTGACCCACCTCACTCACCTTTCCTCAACCGACGTGGTCCTATTATACCATGCAAAAACATTTTAGGAAACTATGAAATCATGTAAAAAAAAAAATATATATATTTTTAAATAAAATATATATATATATTTTATATATATATATATATATATAAGCCGACGGCTTGAGTTCCGACCAAAGACCGTATAGACTGTGTCGTTGGTGTTAACCATCACGGGGATCCTTGTAACACATTCCCCTTTTTTCTTTTCTTTTTTTATATATATATAAATAATATATACTGTATTTAAAAAAGTACCTAAAAACTGTTTTTCGTATTTGAAGGACAACGAAGCATATCCCATTGCTATGGAATTTAATAAAATGAAGTATTTCAAATTCCTTTTTTTTCTCCACAATTGAAATATTTCTCCAGTTTAATAAAAAAGATCGACTGTTTTTAAAACTTTTTTAGTTTCAACAAATTTTTCAGTCATTTCAGATTTATATCGCCTCAGCTACATTTCACCACCACAATGCGATTTGATGTTCCAACTTGAATATTCCCACCGTGTACAAACTCGCTGGAAAATTTGAGGAATTTTCAGCAATACATATACGCACTTTAGGAAGTTCATCAGCAAAATAAGAAGCTTTTTGCTCTTAGTAGCTAGTAATGCACTAAAACCTAAAAAAAACATCACTAAACATGTATATAATATAGGCTACATAACCATAATTCATATTTTCTTTAACTTTGGTACACTTTATTAAACTATTTTAAATTAAATGGCTTTTTGTGAACTTTGTGAATGCACTTGTGATGCCTAATTTTTGGGAATGATGCCTTGCAACAAAGCGGGAGCCCCAGGGTCTTAGACTCCTCCCGTTCCTATGACTTGTTAAATGACGCAATGGCCAACTAATTCCATGAAGACTGCCCTCTGTTTTTTTTACTGCAACAGAAGATGACATAAGTTTCCATGATCGAAAGCCTCCTGATGTATTAGGGGCTCTGGTTGTAAAGCAGCGAGTGCTTAGTGGTATGTTGAGGCCTATAACCTGAGGCAGGGAGTTCTTTAAACCATACTTAAACACATTTGTGCCATGCATCCAAATGCACAACTACAGAGAAATTTTTTGTGCGATTGTGTTTTCCGTATTGCTGCCCAGTTTTCAAAACGCATTGAATTAAACGCATATAAAACCGCCTTATATTTCTGCTTCTTACGATTTTTAGCCCACTCATAAATGACAATGTTAGGCCTTTATTGCACTGTAAAGAGGCACACTCATGAATCGTGTACACTCACAGTGGTGACACAGCTTTTTAATTGCATGTCTGCCGTGGCTTTGGGGACAGAGAGATAATAGACTTGAAAAGTAAACATAGCCTTGCTTCCTGTTCCACTTCTTGTTTTCCGTAGCTCTCCTGGGCCATATATACAGGACTGGGTGTGTAACCTTGTTGTGGAGACAGACTTCAACCCCTATAAATCTTGTTTCTCTCTACATGTGTGTGTGTGTGTGTGTGTGTGTGTGTGTGTGTGTGTGTGTGTGTACAGGTGGCCCGAGGCTCCAAGGTGTGGGGAGAGGTGCCTCTCCCAGAGGACCTAGAGGCCGAGGACCGGGTCCAAAGGTCGCGTAGCTTCCTGGACGATGACGAGGACTTTGCTGCCGACGACGCTTCAGGGGGTGGGTGGACGAAAAACGACGGAGGGGTTTGCTAACACGCAGACTCTGTTCACCTCCCTGATTTATGGGAACTCCCTTTACGATTATAATGTGCTCTCTCAGGTTCTGCTCATCCCCAAAAACGTCCCTGGAATGTAAATAGTGCTCAAGGGGGTGAGGGTGGTGGATATAATCTATGCAGAACACATTTTGACTATGTTTTCTTGGGCACACAATGACTGTCCTAAATGTTAAAGAGGGTTTTCTACACGCCTGCAGTTCTTTTAGATTAATGGAACACCTGTTTAGTACACAGAGTAGTCACTTGCACTAAAGATAATCAAATAGATGGCACAAAAGACTGGTGCTTCTTTTTTTTTACAGCTATGAAATATTATGTGCCTTAGGTAAAGATGAATAACTAAGTAGCGGTGTAGAGAATGGTGTTATCGCACCAACATTGGATGAGCCTTCTTTGAGTCAGTTCGTTTACAAAGAGGGTTTTCCATCTATTCGGACGGAAATATCCCAAACGTAATGTAATTAACAAGTAGTGTGATCTCATTATTGTATGTGTAACGCCTCTGACCAAACCTCTGTTTATGTTTTGACAGACCATTCAAGTGGAGAGGGTGATGGGAGCACCGCGTGGCCCACTGTGGTTACCGACAGCACAAGTAAGCTCAGTTTAAAGGCTCTGCCCTCTTTACAACTACCCTAGAGCCTGCCAAAGAGATATCCCTGCAGTCCCAGTATCACTGGCCCTTTCCTGGACAAATGTGTTAGTCATAGTCTAGAGTGTTTGAAATAGAATTTATCAACACCTAATTTTAGTCATTCAGCTTTTATCAAGGGATTACAGGGACAGTCCCCCCTGAAGTAATTTAGGGATAAGTGCCTTGCTCAAGGGCACACTGGTGGTGTGGGATTTGAACCTATAGCCTACCCACTAGGCCACCGATATCTACAATCCACCTCGACATGTAGTTTTTCACTCAATGCCTACAGTTTCCTGCGGCGCTTTGTTGATCTGCCATTCCTCTGCTATCTAAACTCTATCTTCCCCATCTTTGACAATGACTTCCTGTGTGCGTGTGTGCATGTGCGTGTGCGTGTGCGTGTGCGTGTGTTTGTGTGTCTCAAGTCTGTGGATGATTTCGTCTTCACATCCTGCCGTACCATCTCATTTCCCCCACTTCCCTTCTCCCAGCTCAGGGTCTGGTCATAACACAAGGCCCCTAGGTGTATCTATGAGACGTAAACACCTTCTCAAGCAGCCTTTCATCCAGTGCCTGTGAGCAAAACCACAGTGGCTCACATGAAAGAGGAATCTAGACAGTACAAGCGGCAGAGACATAGCAAGTCACCTATGTTTTGCATTGCACCCAGGGCCATCTTTTTGTCTAAGTCCCAGATATACAGTACCTCCTGCCCCCCTATAATTTAAATGGAGAGTCAAAAATATTGCGACCATCCCATACTTATTTTATTTTTTTACATTTATTAAAAATAAATTGTATCTTTTTCAAAGTAGTGTTTTATTTTATTACACCACCATACGGTAGCTGTGGCTAAATGATATAGAAGGTTAAGAGATGAGATAACGTCCTGGTACATTGTGATTGATAGCTCTGAGTGGAAGACAGTGTTTTATGGGTTAGTCATGCCTGCTGCTCCTCTATGTAGTTCCTGCTGTGGCCTGTCCACAGTCACCACAGTTCCATTTCACTGTGAAAGCTAGACAGCAAAACGTTAAAAGTCTGACTGGTTTCCCCCTTGCGCACTAGCCCACATAAGCGTCATCGTGGGGATTTGACAAGGAAACGGGACGTTGGTGGACAATGGCAGCGGGACAGACAGATTTATTGCAACTGGCCTCTATTAAGGGTTGTATTAGACATGTCTCTTCTAGTTGTGCCATTTCTATGTAGACAACTAGAGTCCTGTCTGGGACTTCTTTGTCACAGTCATTTTGACAGAACTACTTGACCTCAGTGTCCCTAACCATACATAACATCTCAATCCACTCTTTGTGCTTGCAACGTGTGCTATCTGCTGATCTAGTCACACTGCATTGACGCCATGCTATATTTACATGTGTGAAACGGTCAATGACACAGTGTGTATCTCATTTCCACACTACACAGGTTTAGCACTCACGAGTGGTTGTTGGCAAAGGGCTAGGGCTGCCTCGTGTAACTGTCTAACTGATTTGGATACTGTACACTCTTTAGACATATAACAGTCTGTAGGAACCTGAATGTATGTCAGAAGGGGATTGAAACCATGCAATGCTAAAATGTGTATTCATTTCTTTGTTATTAATTAATTAATTTAAAAAGAAATTCAGGTGCAAACTTTTTTTCTTTAACAGCGGATTTAAAAAAAAAACACTCTTACTGTTAAGGCTATACTTAAGTATCGAATGACGAACTTTTCCCAAAGGTCTATTTCTAATGGATCCCTCTTGATTAAGTGACCAGTCATATATCAGGTCCTTCTCATTAGAAAGCCTAGTCCACTCTGTAATGGCCGACGGTGCTTACTTTGTCCTTGGTCCCAGACTCCGCGGACTGGCGGGCTTGGAGGAGCTCATTACATCATGGCAGAATAATTGTTTGGGTAGCAGCATTGCACGCTGACATCAGTGCTGGAACAGGGGTAACTTCAGGGGCACACTATATTAGCATGTGCCTCTGTCTCTGAAATAGCCCTGCGGTAAGCCCACCACACGCTCAATGTGTCAAAGTAACTATATAGCGCTGGATCGAGACTGTCATCTAGATCTTGTGATGAGGACTGTTTTGAGACAGGACTCACTCCTGAGCGGTCCAGAGGGAACGGACACCCAACTGTCACGCCTAAGGAGTTTAAATGGCCTCAATAAATGTCCTTCTGCAACGGCCCCAAAGACTTCTTTCGACTTGCCGAGACTGTGTTGGGCTTGTGTTTTAGTGTCTCTGGGTCTAAGCCAAGTCCAGCTGGAGATGTTCACTAACCTTTGGACCATAACAGATTTAACAAATATGCAAAAGGTCTTTTAAGTTCAAAAGCATTGTTGAGAAAGTTAAAGAATAAGCTGTGCGAATTCTTTCTTTTTGGTCTTTTTTCTTTTTATTGGGGGTGGGGGGGACTACCAGGATTAAAAACTTTTATATAAAATTGTTTGACTAGAGCTATGCTTTTAAAAGTATCCATATACTGTGGTTTACCACTTCTGTTTTTGCTATTAATATTCCATGGTTATTTAACGTGCAATATTCCCTGTCACTTGAAGATGGCTATACATTTTTTTTATGATTTGAGTTTATGCCATAGTCTGATTAATTTTCTAACAGCACTAGTGTTAGTCTGGAATGATGTGTTATGCTCTGCATGGCTTTCAGTCAAGATGGCAGGCCGCTCGCTATTCCTGATATAGATTTCAGCGTGCCAGCGGGAGGGAGGGAAGGGACCTTGGGTTTCCTGTGTTGGAGGCTGAACGCTCTCCCGAGCCTCTTTTCTCGTTCAGTCCGCGGGTCACATCCCAGCCCAGACCCTCCTTCCTTCCCACTTTAGGTCCAGCTGAGCGATGAGACATAGGTGCCACTTGAACAATCATTATGACTCGTATCCTGTTGTGGATCTCTTGGCTACGTGAAAATTCCCCTCTTTTGTATGGGGTCTCAGGCTCTGGCTGTTTCAACCCGCACGGAGACATCAGGAGTGGGAAGTATTCCTGAGGCGACGCGGGGGGTTATTTTTAACGGCTCTTGTCTATTGTCTTAAGGCTAATCGCAGCTTCCAATCTCAACGGGAGATACGTAGGCTGCATCCAGTGGGACCCTCCCATGTGCTTGAGAGACTTGCCTCCTGGCCCTTGAGACTGCGTCTCCGCTGGTCTGGTGTGGGAGACAACTCCCCCCTCCTATTCTCTTCTCCTCCAGTTGTGCCTGTTACTACAGGACCTCCTGTAGATCATTGGAGAGCACTGACGGAATCGCCCACTTCCTTTGGGAACCCACGGAGGTCAAAGGTCACCGGGTACCCTGCGGTTAACATGTAGTTAGAGGCGGGTTAGAGTCCGCCCATTTTTCCCTTATTGCTTGTTAAGGACCAACAGCTGAGAGAAACCCATTCCCCAGAAATGAAGTTGTTTAAACACTTTTTTTTATTAAAGTTGCTTGATGATTGCAAATTGCAAATCTCATCAAGCAATATCAGCAGCAGGGACAGAACGCTGTCTTATGTTTTAATGTAGTGTTTGGATAAACAAAATATATTGCCTTCAACGCAGCCTTCCATAATTCATATTTAGTCACCAGCCCCGTATCATGTTGAGTTGGAGAGGATCTTTTAAACTCCTGTCGGACACTTGACACTTGTATACAGGGAGAATAAAAAATAGGTACGCTATGCTCGCTTGGCCCAAGAGGGGAGACGCAGCTTGTGTTTAGACTTCCTGTAAGTTTGCTTCAACATTGGGGTCATCCTAGATATGGGGAAAATTCCCATGATGTGATCTCCACGCCCCTCTACCTCCCTTTTTGGCTTTGATCAAAATGGGGACTTCCCACGGAACCCAAGAGACGAGCGTTTTGTCTTCAGTTTGGCACTTTCTCCATGCCATAGTTCTCTTAGGAAATCAGAATTTGTTCAGCACTTTCCATGAAAAAAGGCAGGGATTCCGATGTCTTTAGTGGTGAACAGATGTGGAAACATGATAATGGTGACTGATGAGAGTAATGGACCCTGTCCTGTGCTTTAGCCAGAGAGGGTTAGAGGGGCAACGGACAGCCAGGCCACCCAGTGCTGCTGCCTTTCTCCTGGACTGGACCCTTTCTAAGATGTGTGTGTGTGTGTGTGTGTGTGTGTGTGTGTGTGTGTGTGTGTGTGTGGTCAATGCAGTGTACCTCAGCCTCTCAGATAATAACAGCAGGGTAGGGGGGATATTGTGGGGCAGCTGCAGTAGTTATATTTGGGTGGGCTCTTTTGTTGCTGCGCCCCTGGACTCTTTAGAGTCGGTCACATGCACTTGCAGAAATACGGCCACACGCACACACTATCTCACGCACAACACACACACACCAGTGCCACTGTTCTGATTAGATTCAGGGTTGGGGAAAAGAAGCATAGGTTGCAGGCCTGCTGCATTTGGTTGGAACTATTGTGCAACAAAACAAAACAAAGGAAGGTATAAAAAATAAAAAAATACAGTGTTCTTGTATTGACACTGCATTATAACAGAGGTTGTAACGGTCCATAAAGAAAACAGCCAGACGTTCAACAAACACACAACACTCAGTGTTAAATGATAAAAAGACTGTGTGCTCCATTACTAAACAGTTTTCTGTCTGTGACTGTGGACAATGGATCCGTGGCATTGTTCTGACTCAGAGCCTGGCTTCAGAATGAATGGACTTAGTCATTTGACTTCAGACCTTCTTTCCTCCCCTGGCTCTGTGGCGCGGCTCCATTCTGTTGTGCCAATAACATGAACGTGTTGCCTTGGAGAGCTGGAGTTTTCTTTTCCCTTTAGGAAATAAGATGTTCGTGGGCTTTACGCAATACAGAGCATTTGTACTGTGTTTGAAAAGTCCTCCCTTATGTGATCTCCCTGCATCACACGGTTGATAACAGTTAATAATAGCTGTCTGCATTGCTGTCTAAAGGGGTCATTTTGGACTGTTGCATATTGTTGCACACTGTATCCTGTGTACTTTGAAATATTGGGACACATTTTTTTTATTTTCTTCTGCATGGTCATGCTGCATTGAGGAGGGTAATGTCCCCTAAAACAAAAGAGGAGCATTTTTTTTAGCTGCATTGTAAGCCAGTAGATGGTCAAAAAGAATTTGGAATTTGATTGAAACGCTCTGACCGGAATGCAGTGAGTCACTTGCTAAGCTGCATGTGGACGTGTCCCTGTGTCCCCCATACGTTGGTTTATTTGGTGTCCCAGCACCACACAGTTGCCCCGTGGCTTCCTGTACTTTTCTCCTGGGACTAACCATTTGGATTGTTATAGCCGCTCCCAAAGGATTCGTAAAACCGTCAACGGCCTCGTTTGATAAAAAGTTGTTACTCGCAGACATGAGCCCACTGTGAGAACACTGTAACTCTTAGGGTTGTTTTTGTGTCTCTCTGGATAGACTTTGACTACGCTATTTGTCAAGGTCTTATCTCTCAATGTAACGCCGCACAAAAACCTACTTTGTTTCAGGGAGTGATCTCGGTCTCGTCTCAGACTTCAGACGACGTCTCTCAGGCGCTCTCGTTTTTTTTTCTCTCTCCAGTCCGTTTGGTCGTGGTTAATTGGATTCTGACAAGGATCACAACATGGCCAGTGCCTTTGATGTAGCGGATGCTTCATTACCTCTAATGAGGTCGGGTCAGCGTGCCCTGAGAACCATCGTCAGGTTTGGGGCAGGGCACGGCACCGTTTTTCTCTGCCTGGGTTTCCTGAACGGAACTAGCGCTCTATTTTGGGAACCCTCTTTTCACGATTATTCATGTTTTAGATTCTGACCTCGTGGCCTAATCACAGTAAACATCACAGTACATTTTTACTTTGTCCACGTTAGCCTGACGTGCTGGAGGCTAAGCAGTGCAGTGAAAGTTCAGGAAAGGTGAGAGTTTTAAGTCTGTGTACTGTGTGTGTGTGTGTGTGTGTGTGTGTGTGTGTGTGTGTGTGTGTGTGTCTTTGCAGCGCAGATGTAAAACAGCTGGATCCAGCAGACTCCCTCAATTATGGAGGAGAGATTTTGTTGTTTATTGTTGATGTTGACTCTTGCCTGTCCAGCTTTATGGAGCGGACTTGCACAGAGTGTGGATTGGATCCTTTTTTTCTTCTCTTGCCTCATGGTGAGCATAGATAATTGATCGCCTGACTTAGACAGTAACGACAAAAAAGAGTGAGACATAATTGGAAAACGCCTTTTACATTGCACATGCTGATGTTGTCCAGATGTTTTATCATATGCTTATGGTGATATGGCCATCAGACACTTGAATTTCCATAGACGATTACGAAATGTAATCCATTACAAAATGTTCTATGGAAGTGACCTTCCGGATTCGCTGTGGCACTCTAACACGCTGGAAGAATGAGTGACTCACTAGCAAAGTTGAGAAAGAGCATTGTTCTTCCTGCCAGCGCAACAAGTTTAGTGGCAAGGCCTCGGACCGCCATGGCAAACCCCTCGTTCTCTCATTTTCCAGAGAATCGGATGGTAAAAACAGGAAGCTGGTCCATTTTTTTTTCCAGTGGATCTGTCAGAATGGGGATGGGTGGGTGAGAGCAGTGAAGAGCGGATGAGATGAACAGTGTGTTTGGTCTTTAGGATATCCTCTTTGGTCCGCTGGGTTAATGAGATCACTCCTAAGAGATGAAGCCTGACCCTAACCTCGTCTTCCTCACTAAACACAAACACTGTCCCGTGTGTCACCAGGCAGACACTCTCTGAGTGAATTAGTCTGTGAACGTCGAAAAGGAAACGCTGACAAGCGTCGGAGACACACTTGATTAAAATAGAGCTGTGAATAAAGGCGAAGCGTTTTCATTTTATTAGCCACGCCAATAAGTTGCTTGTCATACTTCAAGTAACAACAGCGGTTTTCACTGGCTGTGTTGTGGCAGAAACGAGTCAGCAGTGTCTCCCACGAATATAGAGACGTACAAGCAGTTTTTTAAGTCTGAAAAAGCCCTGGGACAACTCTTCACCCAAGCACCTGTTTCTCTTTAGATCAACTCTGATCCATCTTTCCAAATGTCGCTTTCCATTTCCTCCTCTCCTCTTTCTATCCTGTCATCCTCTCGCTGCACCTGCCTGGTTAACGTCCTCCTTCCCCGTCCCCCCCAAAAATTGTCTCACTTTTACTTCGTGACCCCTCGACCTTTAGTCTCTTTTGACTCACCGTGACCTTCACACCCTCCTCCTCCTCCTCCTTCTCCAGTCCAATCTGCTGTCTTCTTCCTGCAGGTCATCTGTTCTCCCGGAGTTGAGCGCCCTGGCACGCACGCTCATCACCTGTTCCGCTCTGCTATGTCCTCTCATTTCCCCACTCGCTCTCCGATAGCATTCCACGGAGGCCTGCCCTGGGAGTCTAGCTTTGCTCGTGTTTGTGTATGCGTGTATGTTACTGTATGTGTGTGTGTGTGTGTGTGTTTTGAGTTTCCTTGGGCTCCAGTGATGGAATATGCCAATGGAAAATGATGGGGTTGTTCCACCTCAGAATAGATTTCCAACGCCGTTTCCCCCGTGTTGGGACTAGCGTTTAGTCATGTAAACAACTTTATGAAAAGGCGTTTGTGTTTCTCTGTCCCTCTCCCCTGTGATCCTGTCTAGAATCGTTACCTAAAAATGTCACGGAGGCCTGTTCTCACCCCCACAGTATGAAGTTTCACTTGTGCGGTCATACGACTCTCGTACAGATGGTACGCTCCAATGATGTGAACCACAACTGTTTAAAAGGCTCATTGCCAGTGGTTTTACGGTCTCGAAGCAGTCGGGCGGTGCCTGTGGTTTTCTGACGCTTACAGTGTGTGGTGTGGAGCGAAAGCGGCCCTGTTAACATAGGGGCCCCGCGAGCCGTTCCCAGGTGAGACACTGCCGTTGAAACAGAGATTTGGCGGGGGGCCACGAGCGCCAGGGCGAAGTAGCAGCCAGGGCTCCTACCCTGTGAAGACCAAGGAAGTGGCCCCCCAGGTCCTCGTCAGGAAAAAAGTCAAGAAAAAAGAGAGAGTTTGAGGCGAGGGGGGTGGGTCTCGTATACTGTAAAAGGCCCTGGAGGTTTTGTGGCTACTGGCTCTCACACTCTCTCTCTGTCTCTCTCTCTCTCTCCCTCTCTCCCTGTTCCGGGGTCCATGTCGCAGGGGCCGGCTGAGAAGGGTAGGTCAGAGGTCTTTCTCTCTCTGTCTCTCTCTCTCTCTCTCTCTCTCTCTCTCTCTCTCTCTCTCTCTCTCTCTCTCCCTGTTCCGGGGTCCATGCCGTAGGGGCTGGCTGAGAAGGGTAGGTCAGAGGTCGAGCTAGAAAGCGGCTGGGTTTTAAAGGGTGGTTCAGAGCTTGTTCGGGCCGGGCTGGCTCTGGGCTCAATCAGGTCTTTGTCTGCAGCACAGGCCCCTCTCTGTGTGTTCAACAGGGGGCCCGGCCCGGCCCCACAAAGCCGCTACAGTCTTGCCGCACAGCTTTAATAGCATTCCAAACTGTTAATTCACAAACTGATTTAGCCTCTTTTTTTTCTCTACCATCATTTTTTTTTCTCCTTCTTCTTTTCACACGCTGCCCACGCAGTTTCGTCACCCTCGCCGGTGCTGGACCAGGGGGGATTTCCCCAGCGATGGAACTCAAAGAAATGCGCAGAGGAGAAGGGGGTAGAGAGAGCGGGAGAGAGAGAGAGAGGGGAGCGCTCGTTAGCCATTGGCCCCTAATCAAAGAAGCCCTTGACGGGCGGCCCACCGTGGGGGGGAAGAAGGGGGGGGGTCTCAGAGGAGACTGGCGGGGCCCGAGTGGGCCGGTGTCGCCGCGGCTACGAGCGCGCACTGCGCTGATTAGATTAGCCGCAGGTCAAACGAGCCGCTTTGATGAGGCCACTTTGATGTTGCTGTGTTCTGTTTGCCCTGACCAGGCCCTACTGGCAGATACACAGCGCATGAAGAGGCTGTGTGTGTGTGTGTGTGTGTGTGTGTGTGTGTGTGTGTGTGTGTGTGTGTGTGTGTGTGTGTGTGTGTGTGGACGGGGGGGGGGGGGGGGTTACATACTGCCAGAACATACTCACCTCATTGTGTGTACTCACAGCCAGCGTTCCGTTAAGGCAACAGCAAACGAGCCCCGTCGCCACTAGAAACTGAGGGCCGTCTCTCGGAGAGTAGCTCAGCCAGTAGGGGGGGGGGGGGGGGAGGGGGGTCTCAGGGAGAAGGCGAGCGCGCCCCAGTAGCACCTAGTATGATGTGTTCCTCAAAGAAGGTCCAGCTTTGTTTTAACGAGCCGTTTGCCCGCCCTCGCTGAAACAGCCAGGGGAGCCTGCTGAAGTTTATTTTAGTTTAGCCCGCATGCAAGAAGCATAGTGCAACGTTTTTAATTACACGGTGAGTGAGTGAGTGTGATAAACGCGTGCTGTTACTGTCCGCGAGGGTAGAGGGCTGTAATTATCGAGGGAGACCAAGGGACAGGAAAGAAAGGATATGTGATGTGTGTGTGTGGCTACATGCCAGCGTGTGCGCGCGTGTGTGTGTGTGTGTGTGTGTGTGTGTGTGTGTGTGTTACCAGAGGCCCCTGCAGGTCATGCCCGTTCTAAAACATGACTCCTCAGCGGATACCCAGGATAGGAGGTAGCATCTCACTGTAAGAAGGAACACAAATATTGACTTCCTCCTCCAGCCCAGAGCCGCCACCTGAAACCAGAGGCTGGCACAGTCAGCCCGACAACGGGTTGGCTGGACGGTGAGACAGGGGGCACCCTGAGGGCTGGGGCTATTT
The DNA here is from genome assembly GCA_026901105.3 of Galaxias olidus. Taxonomy (NCBI): domain Eukaryota; kingdom Metazoa; phylum Chordata; class Actinopteri; order Galaxiiformes; family Galaxiidae; genus Galaxias; species Galaxias olidus. Next base: position 342,749 of record JAPMUY010007846.1, on the reverse strand, counting down.
AAAGACTGTGGCTCAGCAAGGAGTGAGGTACAGGACAGGAACAGAGAATAAACCAGCCAGGAAACGGAGCGGTATTACTGTTTACCTAGTCCTTCCTTCTCTGTTACTTGATCATCTTTGTATTAGAGCCGAGTTGTTCAAAAGTACATTAGTAACATTGCATTAAAGCAAAACGTAAGAGAATATGGAGGGTTGTGAAAAAGACTAGTGGATTTTCTTTTTTTTGATGTACCACAAATCCCGCCAAAGTGTCAATACAAAAGTGTGAGAAAAAAAGTGTCAACCAAACATAAATTTATTTGAGGAAATCAATGCGTCACCTACCTGTCTGTCTGCTTCATGTACAAAAACCAGACTGCTGACCTACTTAACGTGTGTCCAGTGCCATGTGAGGCTAGCCTGGTTAAACCCTTTGTGGCCCAGGTCCAAGGCCTCACTGGACCCCACCGCCCCCACCAGTTACTCCAGCCCCACTCCCTCCTCCAGCCAGTCCCCCCTCCAGACACCCAGCCGGTCTGTCGGCTATGTTTGACTTGGTGGATGTGAAGGGAATGTTGACCCCCCTGCAATCATTCATATATTCCCATTGGCACGCACACACACACACACACACACACACACACACACACACACACACACACACACACACACACACACACACACACACACACACACACACATAAGCACACACACAGCACACACACACTCACTCACACACACCCTACTTTCCTTCGCCTTCTCTTTGGGACTTAACACGCTTACACACACAATACATTTCTCCTCCTCGCTGGCACAGCACGGAATGCTGACCGGATCTCCCATTCAGGTTCCATGGCTGTGATGTCATTGCCTACCTTTCACTTCTTTCATTTAAAAAAAATCTGGAGCGGAGTAGAGAGTGCGCCTTCATGTCTGTGTGTTTGTGTGTATTGTACTATGGCTGCCCTCTGCTCCAAATTGCTCCTAGTGTGTGTTTAGGGTGGGCCAAATGCAGGGGATGAAATTAAATGTACCTGTACTTGTGTTGCAGATGGCCAGTAAAAACTCCTGTTTTCTTCTCATTGTGTGTCTGTATAGATGAATGTATGTTTTGCATTACTGTCTGTGTTAGTGATACAGAGAGAATGCCTTTGCAGTGGGCGGATTTAAACAGAACAGCAAGGTTGGACCCGCTGCGTGTGTTAGTTTGTGCCTGTTGTCAAAGCCTGTGTGTGCTGTGTTGCACAGCCATCTTCAGATTTAGTACGTACACCAAAATTGGAAAATCTAAACATACACTATAATTTGTATCTGGTTCTGATTTTAGCCACTGAAAATCTCTTAAACGTTTCCTATCCTAAAATCATTCAGTCAAACGCGTGCAGGAGGGGAAAATATTCCCAATTGTTATTGTAACTCAAATGTTTCACTCACGAGTATACCACCAAAAGCTTTGGGAAAATGGCCATCTCAAATGTGGCTTACAATAGCTTCACTTGAGGGAAAAGGGATTTTGTTTAGGCTGTTGATGTGTGGTCTTTGCTGACATCTCTCTTTCTCTCTCTCTCTCTCTCTTTTTTCTTTCTCTCTCTCCTCTCACTCTCTCTCAATCTCGCAACCTTTCACTCTAGTTTACTACAGAGCGCTGGTCAACTTCACCGACTCCATTGTCTATGGACCTGAACTGGAGGACATCTTTTCCTCAGCCTTCTCTGAGATTTCCGATGCAGTGGTTGACACGGTAAAACCATTCTGTTCTGACAACCACACAATACTAATATATTATTTGTTTTATGTGAAGTGTGTACGTTTAAAATGACCTTTGTAGTTTCACAGGAACCAATTTTGTTTTGTGTTGGTATAAGCACATTGGTTCTCCGTAAATACCCTTTCGGCTGAGACCACACAGTTGCACAACCTCTTGACGTGTTGAAAATGTGATTTGTGAAACAGCCCGGCTTTGTTTGTTTTAACACGTTTATCTTTTCCTCCCCTCACAGCTGGAGTCAGAATACAATCGGATTGCAGGCATCCAAACTGTCAACGTGGTCCTCATCAAGTAAGACCAGTTTTTCTCCCAACATATTTAAAATGTCCGCTAACAAGACAAGACGTACACTACAACTGGAACTGAGTTAAAATTGTTACCCTATTTCTCTCTTCACTCCTAACCTCATTTTAACGTTATGAAAAAATATTGTTACATTGACACAATGTGTGTGTGTGTGTGTGTGTGTGTGCATCAAAAGATATGGCGACAGGGTGATAAAACTACTTCCATATCCTCTCTCTTGACCTAATACAATAGATAAAAAATCGACTCTATTCCAAGCTGAAACTTCTTCCCTCTGACTCATACTACTAGTACTCATCATTACCTTGTTCTAAAATCAAGCTGCCGCTTTGCTTTCAATCCGACTTTGTGAACAGTCTGTTAATCTAAAAATCATATGGCGACATGGCTGGTAAAACCACCTCCATGCTCTCGCTTCCAAACCACCCTGATTCCCTTTTCCCTGATCCCCTTTCCCCCGGCTTCCTCCCCCGCAGGAAGTCGATTCGGGCGGACGGCGTGGACGTCTTTGTGGAGCTGGACGTGGGCTCCAACTACAACAACGACGAGCAGATCCGCAGCGTCCTCTACAGCGTGGTGAAGGAGGGAGCCATCGCCTCCTACGTCACCTCCGTCCAGGGCTTCCAGTTCAGACGCCTGGGTGAAGGTAAGGGCCTTGGGGCGACGGGCCTGCTCTGGATGAAACGCACCCCCCCTGTGTTACACTGAGGTGGAGCCACGGTGAGACTAGCGAACGCTACGTCGACCGCTAGCGGGGCATTCCCTGTCCGTCGCGTCATATCGCATATGCCAACGGCATATCACCAACCTACAGCATAACCCACATTCCCAGAGATAGCCATACAGTGAATCTATGATTCTCTAGTGCTTTCAGGTTTCTAGGTTTTGTTGTACCGGTTTTATAGGTTGAAACACAGTAAGTTTATTTATAAGCTCAAACTTAATTGGAAAGGGAAATGGAGGATAGGTTCATTTTAACGTGTGCCTTTGATTTCCTAGCTCTGCCTGCGGTGGAGGCCATGGCAGCGCCAGGTTTGTACTGTGCCATGCCTGCCGTGCACTGTGTGCTAGTGTCCATCGCATAATGAGCTTGTAGCTACGACGACAACCACACCTCTTAATGGACGTAGCTTAGCCATGATGACCGTGAAGTGTGTTGATTTGCTTTTTTAGAGTCACATCTGGAAGTTTTTCCATGTTTGGTTTATATTCGCTGGAGTGGTGCACATATTGGGAATGTGAGGATCTTTTGCATGGCATGGAATTGATAATGGACGCTAATGTGTGCTGAGAAATACACCCAGGTTATAGAGCTGTACAAATCTGCCTTAGTGAGGGGGTTGTAAAAACAGTTGGTACAGCAACAAAGAAAGCAAAACAAATGAACTCGTTCCAACGCCACAAAACCTTCCAAATGTATTGAAAGCACGCACCTGGAGACAAACATGAAGGGAGAATGTTACAGTGCCTCAACAACAACCTTCGTGGCTTGAATGTTTAATTAAGGAACAGTACATTATGTTCTGATTGCAAGGTCTGAAATGAAATGTCCTATATACTGTCTTTAAAACTGTGCCTCGATTTCCTTAGCGGGATGTTCAAACTCCTTTAGTTACAATCTTGCTATTAGCCAGACAATTCTCTCTGACTTGCCTATAATGCCTCGTTCACCTCTAGACTGCACTTTTAGTGTCCTGCATCTTGTAACAGTTGCTATACTGTAGTAGTAGGCCTGGCTGTTGCATGTCCTTGACCCTTGACCCCCCCCCCCCCTCCCCTGACCCCCAGTGATCCCCAGCATCAGACCCTGCATGCAGGATGAGCATAGATGTGGAGACGGCACGTGCATCCTGATGGAATACCTGTGCGACAACCGTCCCGATTGCAGGGACATGAGTGACGAGATGTTCTGCGGTGAGTGGCTGGTGGTTGTAGAGCGTCCGCCTTTGGCCCCGGGCCATGGGGTGGTGGTTGAGAGAGTCACGGAGTTAGTAGACTGCCGGGCGAATCGCATGTTTTGTGATTTACGTTTTCAAATACCGTCTCTGCTTCGTTGTGTCGTCAGCTAGTTTTATAGAAGTAGGGTCTTTTTTTTCATTTTTAAAGCGGAGTGTGTTTCGCAGATGTCAGACGACCCATCAGCACCACGCCTCCAACCACCACCCCCCTCAAGAAGACCCCTCGCCCCCCCAGCCCCCCCGGGCCGTGCCGGGCGGACCAGGCCACGTGTCAGAGCGGGGAGTGCATCTCGCGGGACTACCTGTGCGACGGCGAGAGGGACTGCTCTGACGGCAGTGACGAGATCCGATGTGGTGAGAAGCAGACTGTAGAGAAGAAATTACTGTAAAGACGGATGTCTGGCGATTGCACACACAGACTCACACACAGACTCACGCACACACACACGCACGCACGCACACTTATACAATCAGACTAAACCAGCTCCACATATATCGTATGAATGCACAGACTCAGTCGCTGTAGCTCGCCGTTGTTGTAAAGGTGCATTGTCCCGTTTCTCCACAGGCACCCCCTCTCCCTGCGAGCCCAACGAGTTTAAGTGCAAGAACGGCCGCTGTGCTCTGAAGCTGTGGCGCTGCGACGGGGACAACGACTGCGAGGACAACTCCGACGAGACCGACTGCCGTGAGTATCCTTTCAGTCTCCTTTTTTACCCCCCTAATGATCAATGAAGCCCGTTTTCCCCCCTCGTTATCTTACTCGATGAGAGCAAACTCTATGCCCGTAGTTGAGCTCGTCCATGTAGACCTTTTTCCCCCACATAAACTGATGTGAAGGAGGTTAACGTGTATTTAAAAAGTAAAACGGTTGTGTTTGCGACGGCAGCCACCAAAGGTCCCGGTGACACGTGTGCCCCGGAGCAGTTTGTGTGTCTCAGCGACCGGACCTGCATCCCCTCCAGCTACCAGTGTGACGAGGAGTCCGACTGCCCCGATCGCTCTGACGAGTACGGCTGCAGTAAGTAGAAAAACTACAATACCCAACCTTCTCTTCTTGGTTTTTATCATTGTGGCACATTTCTCAGTCGGGCATTTGTAGTAGTTTTTCCTACTCTTGGTCCAGTTTGTATCTGCTCTACTCACTCGCACTGCCTGTATGCACTCGCTCTATGGCCAACCTCTGGGCGCCTTTGTCCCGTGGGAACAAATTGCACCAAAGCAGTTTTTTGTTCACACGCAAGAAGGGACAAGGGGCTTCTTGTGATGACTCCATTCCTGGGAACTGGGAAGAGAGTTTTCCATACATGACAGAGGGTCAGCATTTCCTCTTGACATCCTGCATTTATGGGCCTCACCCTGAGTCGCCCCAACTGCCAGTCACATCGTGTCTTTCAAACAACGCTAATAATAACGATCATTGATAATAATCAACAATAATACAATATTATAATAATAATCAATGAGCTTATACTTGCAATACTTGTTATACTTATACTTGTCACACCCATTAAACTTTATAAAAAAATACAATGTCTTTCTTTTCGCTTTTAAGCTCCACCCGTGGTCACTAGCCCTCCGGAAGAGTCCGTTCAGGCTCCACGGGGGGAGACGGTGACCTTCACCTGCAAGGCGGTGGGCGTGCCCACACCCATTATCACCTGGAGGCTTAACTGGGGTCACATACCCGTCAGTGGCAGGTGAGACGTTTTATTCTCTGTGTTGTTAGCGGCTGTAGTGTTTATTTGTACTTTTACATAGGCTAGCTAGGTTGGTTGGCGAGCTAGCTGATGGCTGAAAGCTAGCCACACACTCTTCATTTAATGTCACTTGCCAAGTTACCAATGGTTGAAAGCTTGCCACACACACTTTATTTAAATGTAACTAGCTAATGGTTGAAAGCAACCCAAACATACTTTTAATGTAGCTAGCTAATGACTGAAATATAGCTACAAATGAGTGCAGGACCAATAAACTTAGACAGTCACTACACAGCTTTAGTGATGTCCCTGTCCAAGCCTTTTCCAAGACTGGTACTTTTGTTTTTGCTTGCTAAGCAAGCTTTCATAGTTGACTAAGTGTTGACTAATATCCCCAGTAAATGTTTTTTAAGGGGGTATTTAAAATCAGTGCGACTCTACAAACACTGCTGCTAGTCTTTTAAACATTTAAGTAGAAGCCACAAGACTGCTGAGCAGTTTTCGTTGGGTGCTATTTTTAAGAAAATATGTTAAATCTATGCCATTCTGGATGAAAAGCTCTGCTTGTTGTATAAATTGAATTGAGCATATGTAATCTTGAACAGACAAGATGGATTTAAAAATGTGCATAGTTCTCTGCAGAGCTGTTTATCATTTAGTACAGCCAGTTAATATGAGTGTTTCAAAGGCGTAATCCTATTTGTTATGATTCTGTTCTGAGTTGGAAATAGTTTTTTATGACTTTGGAGTGAAAATTATGTTCCATAATTCCCAGGAATAAAAGAGCTTGCCAATAGTCTTCCACTGTGGTTTTGGTTAAACGTATGTAGTATGCAATCACAACAACACTTGTTCAGTCCTGATTGCTCAGTAATGAAGATGATACAGTAAAAGCAAACATAAAAGGAAGTCTATAAATTATTATAGTACAAAATACTTATTAAAATCATCAGAAAACTTGCACAATGTTTTGATACGATTGCACAAAACCTGAGCCTAATTAAACTAGATACATGCAGGCCTGGTACTTCTGATTAAGTTAAGTTCATGTCAAAATAGTTGAAATAGAATAAAAAGCCTCTTGATCCCTTATTAGGAGTGACACCATTTTCTTGCTCTCTCTCTCTCTCTCTCTCTCTCTCTCTCTCTCTCTCTCTCTCTCTCTCTCTCTCTCTCTCTCTCTCTCTCTGTCCCTGTCCCTGTCCCTGTCCCTGTCCCTGTCTGTGATGTGATGTGGCCAGAATCTCCATGACCAGTGAGAACGGGCGTGGCACGCTGACCATCCGCGACGTGAAGGAGGCGGACCAGGGGGCCTACACCTGTGAGGCCATCAACGCCAAGGGGCTGGTGTTTGGGATCCCCGACGGAGTGCTCAGCCTCACGCAGAAAACCGGCTCAGGTACCAGCACTATACACACACATCACACACACACATTTACACACTTTACACATTACACACAAACTACACATTCATGCTACACTCACACACTACACATTCATGAACACATATAAACAAACACACTAATTCATACACACTATACGCACACACATACACTGCTGAGCCTCACGCAGAAAACTGGCTCAGACACCGACACTACACACACATCATACACACACATCATACACACACTGAACAGTATAGTATATTTATTTCAAACAATTGTGTATTTGTGTCACCCCCCCCCCCCCCCCCCCAATTCACTCCCCCGTTGCTAGGCGACTGTCCTGACGGTCACTTCAGCGTGGAGGGCCGCTGTGTCTCCTGCTTCTGCGCCGGCATCACCAAAAACTGCCAGGCCACCGGCCGCTACCGCAACCGGATCACCCTGCGCTTCACCGACGAGGACGACTTCAAAGGTACTGGAGGCTTATTAGAGAGAGGGGGGGGGGGGGGGGGGGGGGGGGTGGGTTTACGGTTTGGCCAAGTGGGCCTCAAAAAAAAAAAAAAAAAAAAAAAAAAGGGGTCAACCCCAGTTCAGAACCTTTTTTAAACTGCGTTACGAGTGTCAAATAGGATGATGGGGGATTGGGGATAACCGACGCTGCCGTGTTCTGTCAAAGATGGCATCGTCGTGGATGGCTGTTTGAATAAAGTCTGCTTTGGTTGTTCAGATCGTTGTGCTTACTTGTGGTCTCACTCTTTCTCACTCTCGTTTTTTTCCCCGTCCAGGAGTGAACGTGACCTACCCGTCTCGTCCCGGCACGCCTCCTCTCTCCGCCACGCAGCAACTCATAAACACCGACATGGAGGAGTTCCAGCTGGTTGACCTATCGCGTCGCTTCCTAGTCCTCGACTCCTTTTGGAGCCTTCCTCGTCGCTTCCTCGGCAGCAAGGTGAAGAATTCATTTAAATACAATTTTTACTTTAGTTTAAAAATTTGACTCTCAGAGGTGTAAAAGTGTTCTCCATTGAAAGACTTTGTGAAACAGATAATTATAACTTGTAATGTTAAAGTTACATTGAAAATACACCCCCCCCCCCACCCACTTCTTTTGGTGTTTGTTTAAATTTGGTTTACATAATTGTCCCAATCCTAGAATTGTTTTAGTTCCCTTAATCTGAGTTTTCATTTGGGAAACAAAGGTAAAAGGAAACTATGACACTATATTATCATTCTACACGGAAAGGTCAATCAATGTTCTTTCCTTTCAGATTGACGCCTATGGAGGCACGCTGAAGTACAAGGTGCGCTACACCCTCGCCCGAGGTCAGTCCAAGCCCGAGGAGAAGCCTGACGTGGTGATCGTGGGCAACGGGCGCAGGCTGGTGTATCGCCGCGGCAATGCCACCCCAGCCAGGGTGGTCAACCAGAAGGAGATCAAGTTCACTGAGGTGGGTCCAGTTGTGTTTGGAGAAAAAATAAGGTGCTTTCTATTTTGTTGTTAAAAAGCTCCCCAAGAAACTACTGGAGTATTATCTGCTAACCCAGACAGCTATATATTCCTAATAATAATAAAACATGTTTTACTTTACAATTTTATCAAGGGCTTCAACAACAAGAAAACATAACACAAAAAAAGGAATAATTTCGTAGGCTGTAGAACAAAAATTAAAAACCACAATTTAAAAAATATAAAGAAATATTGTTACCATAAAGAGAATCTTCATACTCATAGTTCCACTGCACTGTACCTCACTCCTTTATAAACCTGGGCCTAAAATCCCTTCGTCGCTCCTGCAGGACAACTGGCAGCACTCCAACGGGCGGCCGGTGACCCGCGAGGACCTGCTGATGACGCTGGCCAACCTGGAGAGCATCAGCGTGCGCACCATCTACGACGACCACATGGTCAGCGTGGCACTCAGCGACGTCGTCATGGACACCACCGCCGTGGAGTTCAGCATCCAGGGTCACGCCAAGGACGTGGAGGAGTGCAGGTGAGAGAGAGGGGGGGTGCAAGTGAGAGAAGGGGGAGGAGTGCAGGTGAGAGAAGGGGGGGGGGGTGCAGGTGAGAGAAGGGGGGGGTGCAGGTGAGTGAAGTGGGTGCAGGTAAGGAGGGGGGGCAGGGAGTGCAGGTGAGAAGGGGGTGCAGGTGAATGAGGGGGGGAGTGCAGGTGAAGAGGAGGGGGGGGTCACTGCCGTCATCATGAGGCGGCCGTGGATCTGGAGGTTGCAGAAACTCAAAGGATGAATCCAAACTACTTCTCCTATTCCAGTACAAATAGATACGGATGAAATGTCTTTGCACTGTGCATTCATTTTAGAGCACAAATGACAACAGATATTTTTAGGTCATTTTTCTACATTCCTATGATGGATTGTACAACAGGCTTTTCTGTAAAGCTGTTTTGCTACTGTTTGGCTGTGCTACGGTTAGTAGAGGCAGTGTGGATGTTAAGTGTGTGGATGGTAAAAAAGTTCCCCTGTTTGTCCCAGGTGTCCCCCTGGCTACTCTGGTCTGTCCTGTGAGCTGTGTACGGCTGGCTTCGAGCGCGTCCCCGGGGGTTCTTACCTGGGCACCTGTGCCGGCTGCAACTGCAATGGACACGCCGGCGCCTGCGACCCGGTCAGCGGACTCTGTCTGGTGAGAGCTTAACTAATAATCACATCTCTAACAATGTGATTTATTCCTTTTTTTGTCTGTGGGAGGAATTGAACTGTTGCGTTCAGTTTCCTGAACTACAGCAGTGGGTTAGCGACACCAAACTGGGATGTTTTTTATTATTAGTTGGTGTGTGTCCCAAACTTTAAACATTAAAGTATTTATTCTACATCTGCACCAAAAAGTGAAATGAACTGGAAATAACATTTGTGAGAGAACCTGTTCACTGGAGCAGTGCTTTGTAGTCTGGCTGACTGACATGTCCCCGTACTCCCTCAGAGCTGCCAACACAACACAGAGGGGCCTCAGTGTGACAAGTGTCGACCAGGTTACTTTGGTGACCCCAGCCGAGGTCGCCACGACGACTGCAAGCCCTGTCCCTGCCCCTACACCGAGACGAGCCGTCGGTGAGGGGTCGCCATACACGGACACACACACACACACACACACACAGACACACACACACACAAATACACACACACCCACACACAAAC
>JAPMUY010007846.1:232500-327500 GCA_026901105.3 Galaxias olidus | reverse complement strand
TTTTTTTTTATACATCTGTGTCTGTATGCGTCCTCCCGCAGCGATGTCTCCACAATACGGAAGGGCCACGGTGCGATCTCTGCCAGCTCGGTTTCTACGGCAACCCGTTGACAGGCGGCCCTCAGGCCTGCCAGCCCTGCCCCTGTCCTGGAACCTCTCCTGGAACACAGTGAGTTCATCTCCCTCCCGACTATTTCGCAGGATCAAATTTTGCACGCACAGCTTATGCCATAATGACCCTTAATTCCCAGAGATAATTCGAATGCACGATTATCCTAATAAACAGGGTGTAACAATGACCCGTCGTTCCCATAGGTTTTCCCAGTCCTGTAAACTGGACTCTGACGGTCAGCCCACCTGTGACAAATGTCCCGCGGGCTACACTGGGCGGCGCTGCGAAAGGTAAGGAAATCAACATGTCCTCCTGCTCTCTTACCACAGGGTTCACCTGGGCACTGTTGCAGGGGCGCGGTGCTAGGCTGGCCAATAGGGGGGCGAGGTAGAGTCAGGTGGTTGGTTGGCTGGCTGGCTGGCTGGCTGGCCGATGTTTTTTTTGTTATTCAGAAAAGGCGGGTTCCAAAGCATGTCCATCAGAGGTGGTAGAAGCAAGGATGGGAGAAGCTAATGCCAAATCCAGTGTGTGATTCATGTCGGTGTTGGCTTTTTGTCTTTGTGGTTTGTACTTTGCTGTTTTGTTTTTCGTGTATTCCGTCGATTAGGGGATCTCAAAGAGGTTCGTTGCCAGCAAAAAGAGAAAAAAAATGTTTTTTGTTGAGCGTTATTTTTTACCTGGGTATATCTTGTGGCTAAAGAGTATCTTCTTAGTATGTGGTCACAACTTGTGTTGTCATTGTGTTTTTCCACTAGTTGGTGGTGATATGGACTTGTGATCATGACAAAATGAACTCTTTGTTTCTTGCTCTTACTCTCTCTTGCTTCATCTTGAGTCCTGCTGGAATCTTCTTCTGCGCCGCTTCCCTTTCTAGCTCTGTGCTTGCCGTCGTGAAGAGTTTCAAAATGGCTGGGGTGTACAGTGATTGTCGCTTATATGCCCATGCTATATATATTTATTTAGCATTGTGTCAAAGGCATAAAACATAACGGTGGCGTGTAGAGGGGACTGTAGTGTAGCTGCCGTATCTTTGTCACTTTGAGTGCAAAGATAATGAGGTGACCGGCTTGGTGGGAAATTCACGCAATCACTGTTTACGTTTTCAACCGTTGAAAACCTTTTCTGCGCCTAAAACCCATTGTAATGTTTTGGCATTAAGACAAAAGACCGAAGACCGTTGCGGGAGGTATCACTATGAGGGCTTCTTGCCCTTGGGATGCAGTGAGGCTGTGTACAATTTCAGCCTGGAAAAGGTCATTCTGCCCGACGGTAGCGGCGACGACAACGACGACCAATCGAGGCGCACCACCGTCCAACCCTGGACCACCGAAGAAGCCGTCGTACCCACTCGACGTTTACCGACTACGGCCACCTACCAGCGCACCAATCCAGTCCGTCCCACCACCAGGCCCACCACCAGCCCCACCACCAAGCCCACCACCGCGCCAGTGCCGGGCTCCTCCAGCAGATTTGTGCCCAGACTCCCGTCACCCTTCACAGCCAGTCCAGAGAGCAGACAGCACAGCTTCCACCAGCTACTCCGCATCCACCTCAACAGCTTCAACCAGCGGCTGAGCATGCTGGAGAAGAACACCTTAGACATGAAGGAGGGCATTCACAGCATGTGGGGCCAGCAGAGAGGCCTCAACACCCAGCTGGAGACGCTCGTGGCCCTGCGCTCTGTGGTGGAGAAGAAGGAGAGGGTCGGGGAGCTGGAGCGGAGCTACACGGACATGGATTCTCGTCTGAGCAAGCTGGAGGGCAGGCTGGAGATCCTTATCGACGGTTTCACGGCCCTGGCCCAGGAAATGAACAAGTTGAAACGTGTCAGGCACACCTCCCGCTCGCTACAGGAGAAGAGGGCCGTGGCGCCCTCGAGCACGGTCCTGGTGCCCTCCATGTATATGACAGCAAGGACCCCAGTCATAAATACTGTACGGACTAGACCTACGGAGAAGCCTGGGACTCGAACTGCTGGGCCCAAAAGCTTAACCACGCCTCATACGAAAAAACTAATCACAGCACATCAGAGACATAGAAAACACAGACCCACAGTTCGCCCAAACTCGTCTTCCAAGTCAGCGAAAAAGACTACAAAAGATGCACCGCCCAGGACTACAACCTCCAGAGGCCGTGTCAATACGGAGTCGACGTCAAAACCAAAGACAACCGTGACTAAAGTCAAGTTGGGTTCCAAATCAGAAGCTACAACAAAGCCTAAACCTAGGCAAACGGTGAGTAAGAGACCTAACGTGACAGCGAAGCGCCCTTCAAGGCCGACTCCGGCCAAAAAGGATGTTACAAACATCAAATATCAACTGGAACCACCATCTCACAAGCCTAAACCTGAAGCAGGAGGAGTTAAGAGACAACTGCAGCCTAATTCACAGGCTAATAAAATGGATTCCACTCGTGCAAGGGACACAGGTAAGAAAGACTCTTCTTTTAGAGCAGATGCACCAGAATCAAAGAAAATGCCGCCACACAAAGGACAAAATAAAGACCTCAATAAACAGTCTTCTCCGGGTAAATCCAAGCATCAAGGCAAAAGCACTGCACCAAATATATATCAGTTGGTCCCTCCGTCTCACAAAACCCCAACCACGCAGAAATCCAAGTCGAAGCCTGTCAAAAAAGCTGTCTCCACGACAACCAGGAACCCCACCACTACAGCATCGTCCAAGAAACAGTCAAAGAAAGTGACAAAAGGCAAGTCTATAAAAAAGACTACTAAAAATACAATCACCAAAAGACTTGATCACAAGACGAAGCTCCAGCCGCAGCCTGACCTTTTTAAACTACTACAAGGACAGCAGCAGTATCGTAAGAAACTGGACACAAAAGACGCAGAATTACACATTATATTAGGAAGGCTGGCCATTCCTATCAGAATCCTCCCCGATAGCTAGGACAAACTGTTTAAAAATTTTTTTTTACTGATATTTGTACATGTATGTATTGGACCTGTGGTTCGGATATTTATGCACAGTATTTCTACCTTGATATTTGATGCAAATTGTATTAAATAACTGTTGTTCTTGATTTATCAAATATGTCAAAAAAAGATTCAAGTTTTTCATTCCCTTAGTTCAGTTACAAAATAAACATGTTAACTCTTTTTTTTCCTTAACTGGAAACATCCGGTTAGGGAAACTATAGTAGATGAAGTTCTCCACCAAGTCAAAATAATGTTTTAGTTCCTGATTCAAGGTCAGTTTAATTTAAAATATACTCGGCATGAAGGTTTCATATTTCTAATTAAAAATAAACAACCAATTTTTAAGCATTTTCAATATTTAAAAACGACTGTGATCTATATTATTATGCTGCGAAATACGTTTTTAATTCTTGAATAGTAGGTTCCCTCTTCTCTATAAACAACATTAGTTTATAAGTCTTACCAAGTTCCATAGTTTCAAGAAAGAGTAGTATATATGTTTAGAGTTCCAACGTACCATTGAAGCTATCTGTTAGCTGTTCACCTATGGATCTGCCAGACACCAGGTAAGAACAAAAGCACTTGTCCACTGTGCAGCAATGCAAAGCTCTTTAAGCTGTTCTTAGGCCTGTCCTCAGCTGGTTCAACCTTTGGTGACGCAGTGCTATTTTCTTGCTTGGGGGTAAATGCACTTTTTTGTCTCCTTTGTCTGTGCCGTATTACCATGAATATAATGCTTCTTTATTAGTCTGGCAGGTGGTTTCTTTGTACTTCCTCCTCTGTGCCCTCTCTCAGTGATACTTTTGATGGAGCTTTTGGAGTCTGAGTTAAAACTTTGGGGGTCATTCAAGTTCTTTGTTCCACTCCTACACTGTATCAAAGAGATGGGTTCAACATGTGACACATGTTGAGATTATAATTTTTTTTTATGGCAGTGCTCTGACCATCTTGAATTTGAGCAATACTTTTATCTTTTGTCCTGTTCGTGCAACTGGGAAGTTAATGTTTGGAAATATATTATATTATTTTCAAGTTGTTGGAAAAATCTGTGTTGAAGCATGCTTTAAGCATGTTTTGTGTTTTTTACAATATAGTCTACTGGATATGTGTGAACAGTTGTGGCATCTAATGTACTTGGATTTCATATCAGTTGGATTCTCCGATGATTTATTTATAGAAAGAGGCGTTAATGGTGTAGGCGTGGCTTGCATTGTCCTCAGTAAAATACCTCTCAGTGCTTTCTTAATGAATCATGTCTATTTGCTCGAGAGTCGGCTCCTCAGGACGAGTCTCGTTAAGCCCTGCCCCTTCACGCAGCCCTCACCACTTCCTGCACCATTATAACAAATTTTTTATCTTTTTGGACTTCGCATATGTTGACCCTAATGTGTCGGCCATTTTGTATTTTAGATGTGCTGCAGGATATACTGGCAACCCACAGATTGGACAGAGATGCGTTGTTGGCACCAATGATCTCAATGGTACGTGTGTTGCTCTAAGCACAGTCAACTAATGTTTTTTTCCCCAACTGACTTTGATCTTGCAATATAACTGATTTGCAGGAAACAATGTATTTCTATATTTTTTCTTCACACAGCAATCACACTCACACACCCCTACCATTGTGTTTCTGACAGGTGACTGCTACAACTGTGATCGGAGAGGTAGCGATGGATGCGATGGGAATGGCGTTTGTCGTTGCAAGGTGTTTTACAGCAATTGCTGTTTCCATAACGTCAAAAATGTACCCTACAGCGACGTTTATCACACGTTCATGGATTGTGTGTTTTCAGATGAATGTGCAGGGCCAAGCCTGCTCCAACTGTAAGGCAGGCACCTTCTACCTGAGTGACCTCAACAAAGATGGCTGCCTGTCCTGCTTCTGTATGGGCGTCAACCAGCAGTGCTCAAGCTCCACCTACTACAGAGACGTGGTAAGACATCCGCAGGCTTCATATAGGGATTAAAGGTACCATATCTAAATATTCAGAATACATTATATGTTCACTATTGTTGTTGAATCAGATTGTTTTTTGGGGAATTCATATTTGATAATTCTATAGTAAGTTTTTTTTATTATAGTAAATAGTTTACATTTAAGATGTTTCATCTGGGTAATCAATGTAAGCATTGGTTTTCCCCCTCTGTGTCTATGCATGTGTCCAGGTCTCCACCATCTTTGCTCCAGGAAACTTCCAGGGCTTTGCCTTGGTGAACCGCCAGCGCACCAACCGCATCACCACCGGTTTCTCCGTGGAGGTGTCCACCGAAGGCACGCAGCTCTCCCACACCACGTTGGAGTACCTGGGCCAGGAGCCCCACTTCTGGCAGCTGCCCGGGACCTATCAGGGAGACAAGGTCAGTGTGGGAGTCTAAGGACGTTCTGAGTCCTTGTTGTTGTTGTTGTTGTTGTTGTTTCTAAAAGCAGGTACTGGGTGTGTCAAAAGACAGCGACGTTATTCAAAGGAAACCTCTGTAGACCTTTGCTTTTTTCTCATCGCTTTCTTTTTATTTTTTATTGCAAAGCTTCTTTATTTTGGAATTCTCTCTCTCTGCCTTTTTCTCAGCTGCTACTGCTAAACGCCTTCTTGAAACTGTGTATTTTATATTATCGAACGTGAAGCATAATATTTGGTCTAGGGAGCAGCTATACACTACACAGTTAGTTAGACAGATTTATAACTGGTGCTATATTTTGTCTTGATTTGCCTTCAACTCTCTGTAGAAGGGGACGATTGTTGCGCGTATGAAACGTGCTGAGCAGGTAAAAGCGCCTGTTTTTATGCGGTGACCCTTTTGACATGATGGTCAGCATCGAGTGTTGCCTGGCATCTTCCATATAAAGGGTTTGCTTTGGTTTGATTTTGTGCCTACCATGTATTTAAAGCACTGCTTTCATACATTGCTCTCAATTAATTGTAAATTTTGTTTTGTCTGTTTTGAGCATGGTTTCCATTAACTGTGTTCAACTTCTACCATGTTTTGTCGTCATTCATAACTATTACAAAATGGCAAGCAAAAAAAAAAAGGCATTTTGCTCCACATGACAATCAACGTTCCGAGCATTACTTAGTTATTTACGGATTTCCAGTAAGAAACACAAAGACAAATCCTATTTTCTATCTAAAAAATAACTTGCACTGGAGTCATTCCCCTCACGCCCTTCATTGGTTTTAGAAGTATCTCAGAGGCCTTGCTTTGTCCTCCAGAGCCATGCCCCCATGGTGGAGGAGCAGCTCAGGAAGGATGCCAGCATATGGGACCTCATGGCCTTCGAGGTCAAAAGCACCTCCAGGGCAAAGCGAGCTAGTCAGGTACACAACACCCTGCTTTTGTCCTCCACCGTGGTTCAATGTGCTCCCCGACGTTTGACTAGTAACCCTGCTGCCACCCCGGAGCATTCTGTTTGAACAGAGGAGTGAGCACCCTAGTGCACCACCGCCACTAAACCCTTTTCTTCTTTAACACACGAATGGCTTTGGGTCATGTCAATCACTCACACCGGAGAATGATCCCCCTCCCACCCTCACAGACAGACGTGTGTGAAGCTGCATGGAGAATCGTGTCGGCACTCGGGGAGACCGTAACCACATGCATGCCGCCAGAAAGCATGTGTGAGTGTTCAAAAACAGACCTAAGCTGGCATGCAGAGGCTGCTGGAATTATGAAGCCAGAGAGATAGAGCCTTGAGTTTTGCCTTCTGCTAGACATATGGAGAGCATTTGGTCCATGTTTACTTCTCAAAGAGTCTCCCCTTTCTTTTTGGTTTGATCGTCGTTAAAGTGAGACCCCCCACTGTTGCTTGTTGACATGGGGAGGTTGGTTAGTTGTTGACAGAAGGAGCATGACACAGCATGTCCGCCAAGCAACGCGACGACGCACCGTTACGGCGTGTTTTCCGGCATGGTTTCGAGCCCGGTCGCCTCAACTCTGGACGGTCCTTTGGGGCGTCCACCGCATAGCTTCCCTCTCTACCTTAACACGCCTCCCCACACCCTGGTCCCCCGTCTCTACCTTCCCCTCGTTTATCTCCAGGACCAGGGCGTAAAGATGGACGCCGAGGTGTGGGCCATCCTCTCCAACTACTCCAGTGGACGAGCTCGGGCCGATTCACCTCCTCTATTTCCTCCCTCTTTTTCCTCTTCCTCCTCTCGAGCCTCCAGCTCCTCCTCCTCCTCCTCCTCTTCCCGTTTCCCTGGCTCCTCTTCTTCCTCGTCCACCTCCTCTTCCTCGAGGTGGTCTTTGCGTAACCTGAGCCCCCCTTCTGCCCTGTCTGGTGCCGTGTCCCCGGTCCGACCAACCAGACCCCTTTCTTCCTCCTCAGGCCACGCCCCTCGTCTCCAGGTACCCTATCACGTGGCTCGTTGACTGAGCCTCCGTTGGTTTAAGACTTGAGGGGGTGGGGGTCGTCTTTTCATTTGTGGTGTTCCCCTTACTGGTTGTTGTGTCGTCCTGGTTGATTCTAAAAGAGTCAACAGAGCAAGAACGTAGTGACTGAGACTTCTGTTGCTGGCCCCAGGCCAGTGAATGGCAGCAAGGTAGCCTCGATTGCCCCACTGGCTAACTGATTGACTACCTGAATGCACATTCCCTGCCCTTGACACACACACACACACACACACATACCGTGACCTGCACCCATACACACACACACACACGCACACACACACATACACACACGCATAGGAAACTGCTACCCCTCCCTGTGATAACATTGAATAACTCTGAAGTTAATAAACAACACATTTCCTACAGCATTCTTTTCGCTGTTACCTTCTGGTTAGTTATTGTGCCACATGCAGAACAAGCTAAGGAAGTTTAGATTAGATAACATTATTTTCAGGGTTCTACAATAATCCTGGGTAGCAATTTCCTATAACATAGTTGGTCCACCGATTGTTGATAATAAACAGCTGATCTGCCATTGTAAACTTGAGAGCACCATGGCTTGAAAGTGGTCTATTCACAGTTGGAAGAGTGAAACAAATAACCTCTAACTCCTTACAAGCTGTCGCTTGGTCACCAGCGACACTAAAAGCTGCCGCCTAGCGGTCAGTCCCGGCATGTATAACAAGCTGTATAACTTTTTGTCAACACTTTTTTTTTACTACAGTATATAGATATCCTGTGTTCGTGCTATGCTTGCCTGCTTGCTATGCATTCTTGTTTTTCTTTTGATGTCTCCCCATTTATGGTATGTTCTCTCTCTCTCAGTGCCTCTCTCTCACACACACCCTTTCCCCCTCTCCGTCTCTCTCTCTCTCTCTCTCTCTCTCACCCTTTACCCTCTCTCTCTCTCTCTCTCTCTCTCTCTCTCTCTCTCTCTCTCTCTCTCTCTCTCTCTCTCTCTCTCCCCGTGCGGCTTGCTTTCTCTCACAATGCCCCTCCTTCCTTGCTCCTGTGCTCTAGTATGCTCTGGTCTACAAAGGTTTCAGCTTGCACCCAGATGACCTACTCTACTGGCAGCTCCCAGACCAGTTCAAAGGGGACAAGGTAACCATGCCAACCAGGGCCCCTCCCCCTGCCCTCGCCCACCTGTCTGGGTTTCTTTCACTCCCCGGAGCACTCCTTGCTTCACCAAGGTTCCCCATAACACCATCCCTACCCCACACACCCATTATATCTATCCATTCATCCTGCTCTACGTCCCTCTGCCTTTTCTTCCCCATATAGTATGACACCCCATTTCATTTAACCGTCCTCTCCACCCACCCATACACACACACACAACCCCTCCTTAGTTGACACCCCCCCCCCCATCTAGCTTCCCTCCTCCACCCCTTCCATTGCTCCACCTAAGCTAACAGAACCGAAGAGTTGTGACCCCCATCCGACCTGTTCATAGTATGTATTTAACAAGGACAGATTGTATTAATGTTTGCCTTGTGAAGAGAACAACACCCCGGCAACAGTCATCTGGTCCTTCATGAGGATAACTGTTTTTTTAAATGTAGTTCTATAAAGTGTAAGGAGAGTAAAACTACGAGTGTTAGTCGAACGTTAATATTGATTTTAATGTTACTGTTTGATATTGATTGGCTTGGACGTAGCTTTCCTGTCGACATGGTGTAACAGTGGTGCAATGTGAACGCCCATCACAGGTGGGCTCCTATGGTGGGAAGCTCAAGTACACCATCTCCTACGTGTCCGGTCCGAGAGGAACGGTGGTCGACGACGCTGACGTTCAGATCGTTGTAAGTGAGAGCGACCCCCCCCTAAACTGTCTTTTTAATTGGTCTTCGTTTGTTTGTTGTTTGTTTGTTTGTTTGTTTGTATGTTACTGCCTGTTGATTGGATGTGCTTGTCCATCCCACGCAGGGTAACGACATCACCTTAGTGTCTCGCCAGCCCTGGCAGAGGAGACGGCAGGGCTCCAGGGAGTCTAAGTCCTTTGAGATTGTCTTCAGAGAGGTGGGCGGAGCACCCAGACCCAGAGAAGCATGCTGCCCTACGGGGGCAGACATGTTTGTTTACTTTAACCCCCGCCACTGTTTTGAGTCGGCTTTTTGATATTGTCGATTTGACAGACGCCTCCTCGTAATAGCATTTTATAACGATGAAAAAAAGATGAAAACAACAGAGGTCAAGGGGTTTGACAACAACTAACAACTTTCTATCTTTCCCCCTTTTTTGGGGGGTTTAGGAAAACTGGCGTCGCCCCGACGGCATGCCGGCCACTCGGGAGCACCTGATGATGGTCCTGGCTGACCTGGACGAGATCCTCATCAGGGCCTCCTACTCCACAGAGATGACCTCCTCCAGCATCTCCGAGGTCAGCATGGAGGTGGCGGTGCCCAACTACAGCGGCCTGGCCCAGGCTCTGGAGGTGGAGCAGTGTCGCTGCCCTCCAGGCTACCATGGACTCTCCTGTCAGGTACACTCGACTCCACCCTCCACATTATGTCTTTTAATAACAATAATAATTGGTTGCATTTGCATATAGCGCTTTACACTGGAGGAGGGGACTTACAGTTTGGTTTCCAATGTGTCGCACCCAACTGGGTGACTTGCCAGACCAGTTTGTTCTGATATTATGCACTATAGGAACAACGTATGGGAGGTTGACGAAGAGCATAAATGAACCTTATTGAGTCTGTTTGAAATGTAAATGTTTTGCTGCGTGTCTTGTCCTCCAGGACTGTTCACCTGGGTACACCCGCACCGGAGGAGGCCTGTATCTGGGCCACTGTGAGCTGTGTGAGTGCAATGGCCATTCCGACTCCTGCCACCCCGAGACTGGCATCTGCACGGTGAGCAGCAAAAGCTCTTTTAAAAAATGTTCTTTCAAATTGATCTGCCTCTTTTATTGAACTCTTTTACAATCCGGAAAAGAGTCAAGAGCTCGCGTTTTGTCGTTACGTCTCCGTTGTCCGGGGCAGCTTCGTACGTTTCACGTCGCCTTTCGTGTTAATGTGCCTGCTCATCACAGTTCAATGCCCACAGCATCCATCCCCCCGCCGCCCTAACGCCGATCCCTTAACCCTGCTATCCGCTCATCTCCTCTCCCCTCTCTGCCTCCTCTTCCATCCACAGAGCTGCCTCCACCACACCATGGGGGAGCTGTGTGAGCAGTGCGCCTCGGGCTTCTTCGGAGACCCCACCGCCGGGACCCCGGAGGACTGCCAGCCCTGCGCCTGCCCTCACAGTGACCGCGACAACCAGTGAGTTCACAACCCCCCGTCAGGTCGATCATGTCAAAGTCACTTCAAACGCAATTAATCCTCATCCAAAATGTCATGATCGTAACGTAGTTTAAAAAGTGAATATTTTATTATTTGTACGTATTACGATCATAGGTTGTGTTCCACTCACTTAAGAAATACCTATATCGTACATTTCTACGGCCTGTTCCTCCCATACTACATACCCCATACTAGATACTACATACGCCATACTAGATACTACATACTACCACGTTTTCCCTGTGTGTGAATCCCAACTAACAGGTTCTCCCCTACCTGTGAGAGTCTGGGGAATGGAGGTTACCAGTGCACTGCTTGTCAGCCTGGCTACACAGGCCAGTACTGTGAACGGTAAGATGACAGCGTAACCGCCCTACCCACGGTCCAGGGAAGACTAGCACCGCTTCATCGTCTGTCCACATCATCCGTGTCTAATGGAGGAGGTTCACATCTGTTTCTGACTTTGAGTCTTTTAAAACGTGTTTGTCTCTTCAACAGTTGTGCTCCAGGATATGTTGGCAACCCACAGGACAGGGTGAAGTGTCGTCCGTACAATGGTGAGTGTGAGGGAAAACATGTGTTATTCATAAAAATGTATTATGTATATTTGTCAGTGGCTATGTATTTTATGTGTATTTTTTCTGTCATGGATGATTCTGTTCTCCTTTATATTCCCTGGAGAGCAACAAAATAAAAACCCTTGTATGATTGCAGCGGCTTTTTTTTCCTCTCGTTCTGTGATTGGTTCTCTGACTATATTTTTTGACGACCTTTGCCCTCCCTCTGCAGCGGCGGCCTCACTGGTGGTGAAGGTGTACCCAGAGAGGGTCCTCATTGCCCAGGGAAACCCCGTCACCCTGCGTTGCCAGGTAACGGGCTCCCCGCCACACTACTTCTACTGGTCCAGAGAGGACTCGCGCCCCGTGTCCGGCAGCGCTGAAAGGCGCCGACAAGGTACGTACAACTTCCGTAAACCATGAGCTGGGCTTTCAGAGCTGACAACGGGCCAAGTCTTACTGGAACTGATTTGGTTTGTGTGCTAGTTTGTCAGCAGGGCTGGCATTTATTAAGAGCATCATCTTGGTTCCATTACCGGTTATCTTACAAAGAATTGTCTTTTCAGAAATCCATTCCAGATTGAAACCATATTTCTTTTGATGTTTTGTTTGGCACTTATAGAATCACAGATTATTAGCATCAAGTATAAATTACACACTGTCATCTGTGACACCCTTCTCATCTGGGTTTGTGTGTTTCTTTGTGTGTTTATTTGTGTGTTTTTGTGTGCGTGCGTGTTTAGGAGAGGAGCTCCACTTTGCCAGTGTCCAGCCCAGTGATGCCGGCGTCTACATCTGTACCTGCAGTGACAAGCGGAGCACCAACCGGAGCCGCGCTGAGATCGTTGTCACGAGTATGTCCCATATGACGCATTTTGTTCAGCAACTTCCCTTTAATTAACTTACACAAGGTCCCCAGTGGACACACAGCATCCTCTGAAACAAAAAGGCAACCATTTAACACAGCCAATTCCAGCACAATTAGTTTTTTTTGTAAACTGGTTTTGTAGGACTTTATCTTTCAACACGATTTTATTCCAGCGCATTAATTTCCGTTAGGGTATGCAAATGAGAGTAAGATGATGAGCGGGCAGAAAAATTGCGGCTGACGCATTACCGCCCGTCCCCAAAGACTTCATACAATCCATGATTCTATTACAGCGCATATGATGCAGTTAGTGTGGTTCTGAGAAGATCGGTTGTTGTTAGATTGATGGATGAGAACCGATGTGGCCCACTGGGCAGACTTGATTAGGAGCTTTAGTTATGCTTGTCGGGATGGGTGGTTGATTTGATTGAGTTTATTTGGCTTTTTAAGATTCATTTATAGCCCACCAGGTAAGATGTTACGAAATAAGCAGGCTTGTTTCTGATAGGGCTAAAATTTATCGGATGATAGCAAATGTTCACACACTCATGTTAGTCAGAAATCAGTGCAACCATACATTAGGTGGGAATGTATAACGCTTATAAAGAAACATCAAAGCTTGTTACAGTCATTTTATTGTGTTGTCATTAAAGGAGAATATGTGAAAAAAATCCAATTAATAATATCCCCCAAAAACGTTTCTCGAAGTTTGTTTCCAAAATGTTTCCATGGCCTTCTTCCAGCCTCCTCCAGCAAGCCTATCGAGGTGACCATTGAGGAGCCCAAATCGCAAACCCTCAATGTGGGATCCACCGTCAACTTCATTTGCACCGCCAAGAGTCAGGTGACCACCTAACGCCCCTCAACAACTGTATACTGTCCGTCAGGAGCCTGGGACAGTAGCTCACATGCCTGACAGTAATAGTAGTGTGTGTGTGTGTGTGTGTGTGTGTGTGTGTGTGTGTGTGTGTGTGTGTGTGTGTGTGTGTATATATATATATATATATATATATATATATATATATATATATATATATATATATATATATATAGAGAGAGAGAGAGAGAGAGAGAGAGAGAGAGGCTAGCCTTGGAGTTATGGACATATACATCGTCAACATATTTAAACCAACAACATCTATTTTTAGCTTGTAGCCCCGTACCCCTTCTTCCAACAAGAGTGTTGTCCTCCTCCACCTCCTAGCTTCACTGTACGATATGTGGACCTTTCCATCCGTGTCTTGTGCGCTCCTCCCCCAGTCGCCTGCCTACACCATCGTGTGGACCCGCCAGGGTAACGGCAAGCTGCCCAACCGAGCCATGGACTTCAACGGCATCCTCACCATTCAGAACGTCCAGCCCGAGGACGCGGGCGTCTACGTGTGCACCGGCTCCAACATGTTAGCCATGGATGAGGGCACCGCCGTCCTCCACGTGCCAGGTTGGTGATCCCAGGCACATACCCTATAGAAGAACCATACCCCCCGCCCCCCCCGCCCTTACCGGTCCTCATCCCTCTACCAGCTCCGGTTTCCTAGCGACCACACTGTCACTCTCGCCTTGGTTGCATGCTTTCAGGCCACGTCGTTCACTGTGGTCTGTTTGATCGCCTATGGAATGGGTTTGTCTGCATTCGGCTTTGATCACTCTCCCCCTTTGTAGTTTAAGTTAACTCTTCTTCTGATCATCCCTTCCTTTGCTTATTTCTCTCTTTTTTTATGTTTGTTTTGCTCTTTCGTCTATCTCTAACTGGAGTCACTGGAACTTCTTTCGCGCTAAATCATCACTTTTCCTAACAAAATATACAGCTTGTGGGTGTTTTAATTATTTACCTTGATTTTATCACATAAAACAAAATAATTGGTGTTTAAAGGTTATGGAGGGTACGCTTTTGAAAAGCAAGCTGATGATAAGGGTGTTGATGAATGGTAAATGACGCGGGGTCCACTGGTCTTACCTTCTACTAAACCAGTTTCTAGAATAACCCTAGACGTCCCTGATTTGTCAGCGACCTCCTGTGCCTTACGTCTCCCATAGCCGCTGCTGTGTTGTCACGCGGGTGGAGTTCATTGGTGGTGGTTTGGTTGCTTCTCGATCTCTCACAGTTAGTCCCTTTGTCTTTGCCACTGTAGATGCTTAGTTGCCCCCTCCCACCCCTCGCACTATCAAGGTGTTGTTTTTATGAGGGTTTCTTTGGGGTTTTCCTGCGTGGTTCCGCCCTGAGCTGAAGTGGCCAACGAGGAAGTACATGGAGGACAAGATGGATGACTGTGACTCTAGCGAAGACAGAAAAAAAAAGGACTTCAGTATTTCAGCATTAGAAGAAGAACTGGTTTGGTGTTCCTTCTAAATGTTCAGTTTCAATTCATCTGTACATATATAAATGCTCTGTTACGAACTCGACTGTCCTGAGGAATGCTGTTGATGAGGAAAGTGGTGCTATCTACGATATTTTGCATGCAGCACATAGAGACTGCAGTTGAACTTCAACCTGTCCATTATCGCTGCTTTCTGTTCCAGTTTTCTGGTTAAATACCAGTGTTACAAGGGTACAAGGCACTTCCACTTAGACTGAAACTTTGTGTGTAGTGTCATTCTGGATGTTAGCAGGACTTGGAAATATTCTGTACATTTGTTAAGGTCCGAGTTAAAATAGACAAGGAAAATAAAAAAAACATGATTTGGATACTCTTACTAAAATTTAAATCAAGGTCACATTCTTATTTGATTTAGATTTGTCTCCAAATAAATGTATTGTAGGTTTTTTTCAGTACAGTTATCCGTTATAAGGAAATGCTTCTTCAATCACAATTTGTTTGGTTAAATACATGCATCGCCAGTATGCATGCAAGTAAATGCCTGATAGGTTTACACTTTTTTAATCAATCAAATAAGTATATATATATATATGTAGAGATTTATTATGTATTGTAAGTACTTTCTTTAATTGTTATGCTAAATTGTTTTTAAAACCATTGTGTATTTTTGATAAACCTTGCCAATCACAATCAAATGTCTGAAGAATAAGACATCTAATTTGTGAATTTTGGATGTCATCACACTCACCATGTGTTTAAAATAGTTGTAGAACATCTCAATGCAAGCTTGTTTTTGCAACTTTCCACTGTATTACTTTTCATTTGGTCACTCAATTCAATGGTGCTATCGTAAAGACAACCTTTCCACAGATTTTATTTCTTAAAAAAAAGTAATTTACTGATGTATCACACATTTGTCACAATGTAATGTATTTGTCGTAATACAAAAAAATATGTCGTTTTGGCAAACATTTGTGAACAAGAGCAATGTGATTAAATATTGTCAATAGACAAATATGATTATGGAAGTTAATCTTGTAAAATAAATATGTATTTATGATGTGAAAGGTAACCAGCACATGACCCACCAAATATTTTATGAATAGATTTCTAGATTAGTGGAAATTGAAAACAAATCGGACTGGATTTGTCAAAACTGAGATAGCAACCCCAAGCTGTATAAGGCTGAGAACTAACCTCCAATGGTCCATTACAACTAAATATAGCATCTCTAACCTGCATGTAAACTTACACGTCTGCTCTGTGTGCCTGTTCATTTTCTTTACTGGCCTTGTCATGCTATTCTCAGTGTTTTTACTCGTCTGTGCACAGCCTTTTGTTAATGAAGTTTATGTCCACAGGTTGATTAATGAAGCATACATTTGATATATTTTAATACACTTCCGGTTCACTGGTAAACTTTCATTTGAAAATGTAAGATATAAGGACACCTGTGTCAGAAATGATCAGAGTTGATATACACCACAACAAAAAAAGCAACCTATGCAATATGCACATTGACTACAAATACTTACAGCCATTATTCGGACTGTAGTTATATGAACACAACCAATGGCTTCTGGAATTTATCTTTAAATATGCATCCAAGGTGTGTGTGTGTGTGTGTGTGTGTGTTTTATGTGAAAACAGACAATCCTGAAAACTTTTTGTTTAACCAGTAAAAACATGACAGTTGGTACTAATTGCATTTAAGCTTACAATCAATCGTTGTTTGCATTTTGAGTGTGACACATTTGTGGGAAACATGGAGCCAATCATCTGACAGTGCTATTAAAGGTAATGGACAACAAGCAGACGCCAGGGAGTGGTGCGCTGGAGGGCTCCAGTACCTGTGTTCCTCTGTTACCTTGGAGACTGACCTGTCAGTTTGCCTGTTCCCTCCTTCTTCCTCATCCTCACCCTCCCTACTACTCCTCCTCTCCCTGACCTGTTTCCAGAGGCCTCACAGACTCAGATGTTTTACACAGCCTATGAAATGTTTGAAGGACATGGGAAGCGTAAGTCCGCATGGTCACCTATCCAACAGCCCCACTTCTTGTGGAAGGGGAGGCATAGTCTATCACGCATGCAATCAGGCTCCGTCAGCACACTCACCTGGCAGCGCCCACGTACAACCAACGCTCGGCCACAGGGTAAACATAGCATGTAGAGTGAAGTGGCTCATCTCCACTGTTCACTTTTAACGGTAAGGCGACAGCTTTCGATCCATAGTGATCCAAAGATGATCTGCTTTAAGATACATATTCATTTTTTTTACTATGTGCATGAATTCTACTCTTGTCTATATATACATATGTATATATATATATATACACATATATACTATATACTATAGTACTACTATATCCTTTTTTTTTCTAATTCCTGTTGAGGTACTGAATAATTTACTATAGTTTACTTATAGAGTGGTTGTACATGGGCCTTGCTTAGTGTTGCCTGGCTCATTGGGTTTATATACTGTAGACCCATTGGTGGCTGGAACAAATGCATGTCCATTCACATGTTCTTTCTGAATATTGAGTACAGTCAGCTCACCTTTTTCCAGTATGTTTTCCACCAGCACATTCGTTCAATCATTATTTATATTTTCATTTCGTAACCATATACACGTTGTCGAAACAGATAAATTACAGAAATTCTCTTGGACTCAATTGGCTTGTTAGTTTCTCTAAGCAGAACAATATATTTTTATTTCTTAAATGTTTTCCTATAACTCGACACTCAGAAAGAGCAGAGCTTCCCTCTTCCACCCTTCCATTCCCACTTTGCTTGGTCCTTGGGAAAATGTCCATCTGGGCTTCAAACATCATGCTGTGCCTAATACATCATCCTGTCACACCCTCCATGCCTCGCCCGTGGCCAGCCTATTGGCAGCCTAGAATGGGAGATCTATCACACCCAGTCATTCTGTTGCCCACACCCTG
The DNA here is from genome assembly GCA_026901105.3 of Galaxias olidus. Classification (NCBI taxonomy): domain Eukaryota; kingdom Metazoa; phylum Chordata; class Actinopteri; order Galaxiiformes; family Galaxiidae; genus Galaxias; species Galaxias olidus. The sequence continues at coordinate 310,080 of JAPMUY010007846.1, read as the reverse complement.
GTGTTAGGCCAGTGACTTCATACTGTTCTTTGATGCCATGAAGAAGGTTGATTTTTTTGCGTTTAAAACTCCCTGTGACCTTTACTGCCCATTGCTTCCTGAGAAGATATGAACCATAAACATATTCTCTTACTTGTTTATGAATGATATGAAGAATTGTTGTTGCAGAATTGAGGAGACATAATTTTAGCCCTCAGAACAAACCACAACCCATAACCTTATTTCAAGATCTAAAACCTCTATCAAGTTTCTCTGTAGCCCTGGAAAACCATCAAAGGACTGTGAATGAATGGTCCTGCCACGGCCAAGGCATTAGATTAAAGAGTCCAGCTTCCCAGAGAAGCTGTAGAACAGTCAGGTTACACATCATCCCCTTATTACCAGCTGGCTATTGAGTCCCAATGCTGAGCCCCCCCCCCCCTTTTGCTTAGATAGCCTGATACTCTCCTCTCTTCCCCGGCTGGCGAGCTTTCTTTGGCTCCAGCGACCTGGGATCATATGGGATTGAGGCAATGGCCAAGCTGGCCCAGAGCGCGATGTGGCAAGAAGCCATGCCAATGCCAGCCTGCCAGCTTTCATTTGGGTCGTCTGCTCTGAAGGACCGAGCTGGTCTGCAGGGGGAGGGGTCACTGTCTCCGTCAGTCTGATTATCAACACAGAACCTCGTCCCCAGACAGTATCAAATCCCTGAGGTCAAAAGATATTCAGTCCCATTTCCCTGTGTGTTTTAGCGTCTCCCAAAAATGACGACCCAGCATAAGTCCTAGGTCACCGATAAGGTTTACCCCTTGACCTCCGTTAGCAGCTGAACTTTAAAACACTTCTTCTTCTTTTCCTTGCAAGCCATTCTGTCGCCTCTCGGAGCCATGCTAAAGTCCACCTTGTGTCCCTATGCAGCTGCAGAGGGGGCCCAGCCCGTGGCCACTGTGAGTCCCACTGTCCTCACCATCCAATCGGGCCAGAGGGCTGAGTTCCGCTGCACGGTTACCGGCAACCCGACGCCCGCCATCGAGTGGATCGGTAAGGCTTGATAGTGTAGTGACTGGCTGTCGAAAAGCCCCGACATGTTAGCAGGAGGTTTTTGTGTCACAATGAGAACTTTATTCTTTATACTTTCTGCTCCCCCAAGACGTTTTACCTTTACAAAATTTAGAAGCTTAAAAAGGTTTAGTAAAATAGCTAACTTGAGTGAGTAAATATTCTTAAAGGGAAACTGTTTTTTGACGTAGGAGGCCCCGGGAACAGGATCAGCCCTAACGCTGTGGTCCGCGGTGGTGTGTTGACCATCGCCGCCGTGCAGCGGTCCGACGAGGGCGAGTACATCTGCAAGGCCCTGAACACACACGGAGAGCACACGGCACGCTCCACCCTCTACATCTCCTGTAGGTTAACGCGCCAAAACCATGGGAAAGAACACGGCCACTGAAGGGATGTGTTTGTACAAATCCTTATTGAGTGTTTGTGTGTGTGCGTGCCGTGTACATTAACAGCCTCAGTGACTCCGGGTGGCAGTGCCCCTCACGTGCAGGTGAGCCCCCAGAGAATGGAGATTCACGAGGGGGAGACACTGAGACTCTACTGCAGGGCCACGGGCACGCCCACCCCCAAACTCACCTGGGTGAAACAGGGAGGGGAGGTCCCCCGACAGGTAAGGAGTTGTAGTCGTCTGTTGAGTCTTGGATTGGACTGTATGTAAGCATGGATTGATTAAAACTAAGACTAATATATTCCCATGCCGTTGTGACAGACTGTAGGGCCTATCTTGTATCTGGTGATAAGACAGGTTTTCAGTGTTTCAGCAATGCTATTGTTAAGGGTTGTGTTGAAAACTTGATTCTTGAATAACGTAATTTTGACAACTTTATTTCCTATTTTTTCCCCCCTCTTTTTCTTTTTTTCTCCCTTTGTTTATCCCATTCCCTATTTTCTTGACGTTTTGCTCAGGCCATTTCCTCTCACGGTTTCCATCAATTTAAAAGCAACAGTCTCGATGTGTTACAGAGACGTATTGACGAACTGCAGGTCTGTCCATCTGTCCCTTGTCTGTCTGTCTGTCTCGTTACCACCTTCCATCTGTTGTATTCTACTCACCTCGCTGTGTGTGACACATTGACCACTAAATGCATGATCAATCAACTTGTCCATAATTTGCCTAACGTACACCTATAACATCCATTCAAGGACTAAAAACAAATAGCTGCTTTGTAAACTTCAATCGTTTATTTTTTTTATTATACTGGTAATAGCTGAACTACCCATTTTGCTGCTAGTTAACTCTTACTCAAGCGTTGTTGACTTTTATTTTGTAATACTAGTGGATGTGCTTCTTCGTCCTCCGTTCTCCGTCATTCCATCCCGTACATATTTGTGTCCTAAAAACGCACGGTCGACTCCCTCCATTCCATCGAGTGTATTAACAGGACTAAACATACAGTAGTATATACTGAAGGTATTCCGCACATAGTTGACCCTGTGCCAGGCCCACCGCGCTCCATCCCCACCGCGCTCCATCCCCACGATAGAGAGCGTTTTGCCCTCTAGCTACAACGTTTTGTGTCCCACCAAAACCCGCCAAGTCTGGAGGGCCTAGTTAGTTCCGCCTCGCGACCCTTCGAGCGTTGTGTCAGCTTTTCCCAGGGGCAGCGCGGCTCTGCCGTGCGTCCAGGCAGAAATTCTGTGTGCTCTGGCAAACGGGTTTGCTTTGAAAAGTCCTCAATGGGTTCAGACACGGGCTCGGCTGAACGCGGCTCTCCCGTTTAGCCTGGCATCACGGTTGACTTGGCCGGAGCTAAGCAGCTTTTTGTCCCTGGATGCCTTAGCGGTCTCCGGATACAGTAATCCACATAGACCCCACCCTTCAGACCCTCTTTCTAAGTGTATACACTCAGATGCACTTGGTGTGCCTGCTGTCTGGCAGGACTAATACATCTCTGTTGTGGAAGTTTGAAATACGTAGTCGAAGTTATTCGCCTCAGAACGTGTTCACATAGTGGTGTTGGTCCTATGTGGGCATAAATGTATTTGAATACTTTCCTGTAGTAAACCTTTACTGTTTGTGTCTGGTCAGTTTGATTAAGGGCGAAGAAGTAAGTTGATAAGTGATAATTGATATGATAATTCATAATAACTGGATATTGGATAACTGGAGATTGATGGTTTTAGGCAGGATTTTTTTGTTGATTATTGTTATTAACATGTCTACTTTGTTATAAAACTCTGTCAACTGTTTTGTCCATAGCCTACTTAGTAATCAATGTATGTTAAATGTATGTTAAAAGGAAGATAAGTACTTCGCATAATATGATCTTATTATGCTTTTGCATTAACACTTTTAACTGCAAACACTTTGGTAGTAATGGTAAGTGCTACTATGTTAAGCAATGTGTTGCTTTGCACACTGATTCAAATGGCGCAAAGCATTGCAACACCCAACAAAATCAGTAGTAACAGTAACAATGCACTTACCATAGCTTCACCATGTAGAGCTTTTGTGTTTCCGGTAGTACACCTAGAGTTCACTTTAATGTCGTAGTGTTAGAAATGTCCCTCTCATTTGTGTTTTTGTCATAATCCAACGTGACTTCAAAGGTAAGCGATGTGCCATATTTGTATGGTACCCTTGTGTTTGGCTTGATGTGTAATGAGATGTTTAATTGATTATTGATTGTACAGTCCAGTGATGCTGCGTTGGTTCATACATCATTATAAGCATCGTCCTCGGTTTGTAAAGTTATGCCTAAGTTCTCGTCCTCTCGTTGGTTTCGTCCATCTTCAGGCCAGTTTGGAGCGCACGGACATCGGAACGTTGCTCATCCCCAGCATCAAGGTGGCTGACGCTGGCACCTACTACTGCGTGGGCACCAATAGCCTGGGCTCCAACAGGGCTAGTATCCAGGTCAATGTGGCCAGAGGTGAGAGGTCAATAACACCCTACAAGGTCAGATAGGGAAGGTGGTCACTGACACACAGAAGGTTACATAGAGGTCACAAACACTTTCAAGGTCGTGCAAGGTCACGCTAGTCTACTTTAAATCCCTTTGTGCTACGAGGGAAAATGTTACCATGAGTCACAAATGTAACAATTAGAGACGAGAGAGTCTGCGTTTTAATTAATGGAAATGGTAAAAAATGAAAAGCTCAAGTCATTTTTATAATGTGTTGGAATTTCTTTTTGACAAACTTAAAAAATATTTGAAGAAACATTGGGCAACAAGATGTCTGGACTTTTCATTCCAACACTGTGTGGATGTTACAATGTTGACGACAGCTGTTATTGATCCATTTAACTTTATTTATTTGTTTATCTCTGTTGTTACTCATGTGTTACACTGTACCATTACTGCATATTAATCCAGCTACAGGTTACGATGCACAGTATTTTAGATTTTTTTCTGGGTGGCTTTCACACAAAGGTCACAGTAAGATGCAGGAAACCTCTGGACCGTCAGACTGTGTGTTTGTGTTGTCCCGTAGCGGAAGGTGTCTCGTCTGCCATCACCATCCAGCCCTCCATAGCCGACGTTCAGGAGGGTCAGAGTCTGGACCTCAACTGTTTCGTACCCGGGAACCCTCCTCCACAGGTCACCTGGACCAAAGCCAATGGCCGACTGTCCTCCAATCACCAGGTGGGATTCATGTCACATGTCAAGCCTTTGTCCAATCCTCTGCGTTGTATGCCACCAGCAATACTTTTTGAACACTGTAATAAAGTTTGTTGTTTTTTTTTCCATATATTTATAAGCCTCTGTATGACTTTCTGAGCCATAGCATTTACACCTCAAAACAACAATACTGCATTGTGGTTTTATGAATGAAAATAAATGAACATCTCCCTGAGTCTCAGTGGCGTGATATGTGTGTTTGTGTGTGTTGTTGTGTTAGATCCTAGGCAGTCAGCTGCGCATCCTGCAGGCTGGTCCGGATGACTCGGGAGAGTACATCTGCAGAGTGGAGGGAGGCCCAGGCCACGTCGCGGGTAGCCCGGTCCGTCCCGGAACCCCTGTCCGCCAGGCTTCGGTGTCCGTGTCCGTGACCTCGTCCTCCTCCCGTACGTCTGGGCCGCTGTTCTGAAAAGTGTTTACTTGAAAGATGTGTTTACCTGACTGCTGATTCCAGGAGGAATGCACTGTGAATGCTAAATTGATACCATAACAACTTTATTGACAGTAGTTCATCTATTTTATGCTGAAGTTTAGGTGGTCCTGTGTGGTTGAGGTAGTCTCCAACAATGTACTGTTATTGTTAAAAAGGCTATTCATATTGCTCGGTTGGTAGCCAAAGTCAGCAACCCTATCGTTCAGTCATTCTGTTCTGTGTTATTGTAATATTTTCAATTCTAGTCTGTTCCTCGTCAAAACAGCTTGATCAGACATTCATTCCACTTTCCCCGTCCTGCCTCCTCATATGATGTTTGACAGTGCCAGCTCTGACCCTGAGAGACGCAACTTGGTGACATGAGGGCAGGGCGCAGGCATGTCATGGGTTCAGTTCAGCCCGCCCTGGTTCTTATGAATAACCTGTGGTGTTTTCCAAACCCGGCCTAGTGTGACCTCAGAATGTCCTGCTTTTCCATACGACTCTCCCATTATCTCAACCTCGTCCCTTCCCCGGTTCCCATCAATGTCTCGCCTTTACGAAGGCTGTTAGTATCAGACAAAACAAACTGAACAGTGGTCAGCTCTAACAATTTTACATTTGTGGGTCAAAAGCAGGCATTTAATGACGCAAAATGATATGTAAAGTCATGACAAGTAGAGGACTGTGCATGCTGTAACATCTCCGTGATGTAACGTGTCCATAGCTTAAGATGTCTAGGTTGTAACATGTCCATAATCTAACATGAACAAGTTTGATCATGTCCATAATCTAAATTCCCAGGTTGTTACTTGTCCATAATCTAACATGTCCAGGTTGTGACCTTCTCTCCCTGTCCTCCCCTTTCCACTGGAGCAGGTCTCCAAACCCCCATCATCTCCATAGAGCCCCACAGTGCCGCAGTGCGCCAGGGGGAGACGGCCAGCTTCAGGTGCAAGGTGTACAGCGGAGCCCAGCCCGTCCGCCTGGAGTGGAAACTGGCGGGCAGCCAGCCTCTACCAGGTGAAGGAGGGTGGATATAGACATTATTATGATTATGATTATGATTATTATTATGATTATTAATAATTATAATCATAATAACAGTAAAAAAATTCATTTATACGCGCCTTTCTAGACACTCAAGGTCACCGAATTACAGCTGAATTATATTACAATTGAACACTTAGGTCGACCCCAACTCTAGTCGCAGCTTTGACTAATGACGTCATTATTTATAAAGTGATTATGATATCACCTGAAATAATAGTCAACTACACTTAAGTTCCAGAAATGAAAATTATTTAGTAAAATGTTACTTAAATGTTAAATTTTGTATAAGATACTTTTCCATTTGCTCACTTTCCGGTAAGTGTTAGTCATGTCTGTGACTATAACCATACTCATGTAAATGGCTCTCTCCTTCAGAAAATGTTAAGGTCAGCTCCGATGGTTCGGTCGTCACGATCGTCAACGCCCGTCCTAGCAACCAGGGCACGTTCCGCTGCGTGGCTAGCAACCTGTTTGGCATCACCCAGAGCATCGTGTCGTTGATTGTCAAAGGTAAATGACGTCGCCCGTCTGTCCGATGAAGATTGTGTTGCTATCTACTGTACAAATCAATTTTTTTACTTCTTAATATTTATACATTCCTAAATGTTTACTGACTCTGGAGAAAGTCATGGAAGCCACTTATCTCATTATAGAAAGCCTCACATGAGTTTAATCTTGTATCCGTGACCTTGTTGATCTAATATAGATGGTATTTCCTGCAAGTTACAGCGCCCTTCTTACAAATTAGTTTAGGCCTAGTTCAGAGGTTGACAATAAGAAAATGGCTCCCTCTAGTGTCCTAACATGGGTATTGTCTCTCTCCACCCTTCTAGAGTCTCCAGTGGCGACGGTCACCCCCAGTGGGCCGGTGAGGGTCCGGGTCGGGGAACCCATCAACCTGGAGTGTCAAGCCTCGGGGGAACCGCGTCCCTCCGTCACCTGGCACCGACTGGACAGCACCAGGAAGACCATGCTGAGCAGCCCCGTGCCCATGGAGTCCAACGCCGTCATGCAGGTATTTTCAACGAGAGGCTTCTCCTCTGTGGTCGCCAAAGGCATTTGAACCTGCCCTGGAAGCTCATGCGCGCCGGGGGAGCTTTCAATAGATATTTTCTGTGATTTTAAAAGGAATTTGGACCACCCAAAAAGATTAGGGATTAGTATGTGTGCGTGAAAATAAAACGGGGGCTGTAAAAGCTTATATGGATGGGTAGCTCCTCGAACTGCGTTAAAAGCAGTGTACGATCAGATAATCTCTATCACATTCCTTAAAGGTCTGGACCCAGCGTCAGTTAGGATCCTTTGATCAAGACCAGCCATACGTCAAGTACATCACTTAGCTTAACTCCTACTGGATCCTCGTCCGTCTCTCTTTCCCCCCTGCTCAGATCCTGGTAGCGCGGCCGGAGGACAGCGGCACGTACGTGTGCGCGGCCCGCAGCAACGAGGGCACCTCGGAGACCCGCGTGGAGGTGATGGTGGAGGGGAGCCCGCTGGTTCCCATGGCGCCCATTGCCACGGTGCCCGAGCCCCTGGTGGTGGCGGTGGAGGGCAGGACGGTCACACTGCACTGTAACGCTCGAGGTGAGGGCAATCGCACTCGCTCTTCCTAAAGACGAGGACAGTCACAAGACGGGGGCCATTTTTTACAGTCGGCTACTTGTCAGTGTTTTTGAAAAGCCAAACATAGGCTTACTGTTCTTTAGAAGACAAAGAAGGGGAATTGGTGCATTGAGAATTAAAACAAATGTTCAGCAGAAGTTTATGTCGACTGGCAGCCACCAAGCAAGACACACTGCTTAAATCACCCCTGATTGCTTTGAAGGAAATTATAGTGTGGGGGCCAGAACTTGCAATCACTCAATTTTATGTAGAGTTTATTATAAATCTGCAGAATGGGAGAGGCAGAAAAAAATATTTAATTATTTTTGTGTTGTGGTAACAAGGCTACCCTATCACAGTGTCTTTGAAGGGCTCTAAAAGCCAGACTCTGGTCGACATGGCGCCACAAATCCAACCAATTCAAAAATGTTTTTTAGCACAGTAATAACGTTGGGTTAGAGAAACCCAGTCATAGTAAAAAAAAAAATAAACGTTTGAAAGTTTATCATTGTTTATATGTTGATATTGATTCTCCTCCCCAGGTTCCCCTACTCCGAGGATCAGCTGGTCCAAGCTGCGCGCCCCTTTGCCCTGGAGGCACCAGGTCCTGGCTAACGGCAGCCTGGTCCTTCCCAGCGTGGGTCGCCAGGACTCTGGGGAGTACATCTGTAACTGCACCAACCCTCTGGGCACCAGTCAGGTCACTGTGTCCCTGGATGTGGAGTGTGAGTCTCATGTAGAGGGCGGACAGGGATCAGGGTTTAAGACAGGAAATGGGAGGGATTAATGGGGCGCCCCCAGTAAAGATGGCGCCCCACAATGCCACCAGTACATCCTACGTGTAGAGATGCTCTGCTATTGTACAGCTGTATTTCTGTTTCTATATATTTATACAGTACGTGTGGCAAAACACAAGGAATTCAACTAGAAAAGCAATCAGAACGTGATTACACAGCATTTTGGGAGAAGAGCAATAATGTTTAGCAATCAACCTCTTCACCCTCTCCTCTTCACTAAATAAACAATCACTTTTCGCCTATCTCTCTCTCTCTCTCTCTCCCTCTCTCTCTCTCTCTCTCTCTCTCTCTCTCTCTCTCTCTCTCTCTCTCTCTCTCTCTCTCTCTCTCTCTCTCTCTCTTTCTCGATCTCTCTCTCTCTCTTTCTCTCCTCTATCTCAGCCCCTCCCTACGCCACCTCCATGCCCACCGATGTGGCTGTGCGGGTGGGGGAGGTGATCCGGCTGCAGTGCCTGGCCCACGGTGCCCAACCCCTCACCTTTGCCTGGAGCAAAGTGGATGGCCGCCTGCCTTCCAGGGCCCAGGCCACCGACGGGGACCTCCAGATCAACCTGGCCACGGCCGAGGACGCCGGCACCTACAAGTGCGTGGTCAGCAACAGAGTGGGCAGCAGCGAGACGCTGGCTAAAGTCACCGTCCGGTGTAAGTAGACGGAATGTCACGTTTAGTTTTTCATTCTTAATTTAATTTTTTTTTATCTAAATCTTAAATCTTTTATTTATTTTTATTTTTTGAAGTAGGACCTTATTACAAATTAGGACTTGTTTACGACTGACCCTTACGACCCATCTTTGTTGTCCCCCGTTATTGTAACTTTTTGAATTGTGGACTTAAAGACAAAATTTTATTATTTATTTAAATGTGTGTTTTTGGAGAGTATTTATTTATGACTGACCCCCTGTGCCTCCTCCCATGGCCCCTCTCCTCTCCCAGCCCCCCTGGCGGTGCGCGTCTCCCCCCAGGTGGAGGTCAAGGCCCGGGGCAGTGCGGTGGAGTTCACCTGCTCGGCAGTAGGGGGCGTAGACACCATGATAGAATGGCTGAAGGAGGGAGACGCCCTGCCCCCCAACCACCACGTCAAAGACGGGGTACTGAGGTGAGACGCTACTTTACTTTACAGTACTGCGATTCAGCAGATGCTTTTATCCAAAGCGACTTACAACAGTGGGCAGCCTCCCTGGAGCAACTTAGGGTTAAGTGCCTTGCTCAAGGGCACACGAGTGGTGATGTTCCCAAGTGGGCTTGAACTCATGGCCTTCTGGTCACCAGGTAGCACATTGCACGCACATTGCACACACACACACACACACACACACACACACAAACACCCACGGAGCCTCTGTAGCACATACTGGTATCAGCCATGTAATGTCTTTCAATAAGACAGTGGATTGCATTGAGCTCTTTTACATTCAATGAGGATATGTAAAATGTGAATGAGGAATCTGAATTATGGCAAAGATGTCTAAGACGAGCAGAGTACTTATTTCATCTGAAATGATAAATAACATTTATTTAACTTATAAGACTTGCCTGAAGTGTATAATGTAATGTAAGCTGTGAGCTGACACTAACTAACTGTCTCCACACACTGATCTGGAAAGGATTGAAAACCTAGAGCAGAGCAATGAGGGCGTCTACATCTGCAGAGCCATCAGTGGCTTTGGTCAAGCCCAGGACACTGCAAAGCTCACCATCCAAGGTCTGTCTGTCTGTCTGTCTGTCTGACTGTCCGACTGTCTATGTGTGTGTCTGTCTGTCTGTCTGTCTGTCTTTATGTCTCACCTCATAACTGTCTATTACCCCCTTTCCACCAACACTAACCTAGAGCCAGTTCCGTGCCGGTGCTTGGTGGAAAAGGGGTATATGTGTCTGTTGGTCTGTCTGTCTGACTCTCTGTCTATCTGCACTCTCTGATGCCCCAGCCCTTCACACACATCGTACAATTAAAGCAGAATTCCAAACCATTTCCATAACACTTTTTCAATATGCCTAATAAAGCGAATGTGCTCTCTGTAGAAACTCATTCCATGTCCTCCCCTGTCCCCCCACCTCCCTAGCCCTGCCCAAAGTCATGATCAACGTGCGCACGTCCGTGCAGACCGTCATGGTGGGGAACTCGGTGGAGTTTGAGTGCCAGGCCATCGGGGAGCCCCAGCCCACGGTGCAGTGGAGCAAGGTGGGGGGCCCGCTGCCCGCGCACATCGTGGTCAAGGGGGGCATGCTGAGGATCGAGCAGGTGACGGAGGCCGACTCCGGGCAGTACCGCTGCACCGCCACCAATGACGTGGGCTCCGTCCAGTCCCAGGTCGTCCTCAACGTCCAGTGTGAGTCAAATGGGCCGTCACACACACACACACACACACACACACACACACACACACACACACACACACACACACACACACACACACACACACACACACACACACACACACACACACACACACACATAAGCGACTGCCTATGATACCAGATGTTACAACACTCTTATTGTTTCTCCTGGTGTGTGTGTGTGTGTGTGTGTGTGTGTGTGTGTGTGTGTGTGTGTGTGCGTGCGTGTGCGTGTGCGTGCGCGTGCGTGTGTGTGTCTGTGTGTTGGATGGGTCTGTCCATAAAGCCCTCCCCCAGATCGCTGCTCTGCCGGAGACGAAGGAGGTGACGGTGGGATCTGATGCTGTCCTGCCCTGCGTGGCTACAGGATACCCTGCACCCAAGATCGATTGGTCCAAGGTAACACACCCTCACACACACACACACACACTAATGCTGGCCAAATGGTCACAGGTAACCATTGTTTTCCATTCACTACGTCTTTTTGCTATTCTATAATATCATAGAAATTAAATTGGTTGGGTTGGTTTTTAGGCCTACCTATATATTGGACTGCACCATCTCACAATCCTTGGCTTCCATGTTTTTTCTTCCTCGGCAGAGGGACGGCGAGCTACCTCCCAAGTGTTACCAGTTGCTCAACGCTCTGACGATCCCTGGCGTTACCCACACGGACTCTGGGACGTACGTGTGCACGGCCTCCAACAAGCAGGGCAAGGTGGAGGCCTTCACCACCCTCAAAGTGCACGGTCAGTACTCAGATCAGCCAGTGGCCATAGACAATGAACAAACTAACAATACAGTGGTGTAACTGTGTTGTGTTCCCTGTGCAGAGCGAGTGATGCTAAAAGATAAACTGTAAACAAACAAACAAACGTGCCATGATGCAACTGTGTTGTGTTCCCCGTGCAGAGCGAGTGATGCCCTACTTCACCCAGGAGCCCCTTTCCTACCTCACGCTGCCCACCATCAAGAACGCCTACAAGGCCTTCCACATCAAGATCACCTTCAGGCCCGACAACGTGGACGGTGAGCGGGCCCACCCCCGTTTCTCTGCCCTGACCACCCGGCTCTGTGGTGTCACTATGACGCACCTTTGTCCATGTCTGGTCTTCGTCACTGATGACAGGAGTGTTAGGTCACTGTTTTATCTTGTTTTTTACATGTTTCCCATGTCTCTTTTGACCTTGTTTAACTATTCCCTCCCTCCCTCCCACTCTTTCTTCTCCCTCCCTCCCTCCCTCCCTTCCTCCGTACCTCCCTCCCTCCCTCCCTCCCTCCCTTCCCCACTATCCCTTTCTTCCTCCCTCCTTCCTTCCCTCCCTCCCTCCCTCCTTTCTTCCCTCATTCCTTTGTCTTTCTCCCCCGTTCGGTGTGAAGGTCTCATACTGTATGCGGGTGAGTCACGGTGCTTGAGAGAGGAACACCAGTCGCTCCATGCTGGCATTTCTAAGCTATGCTGAAAAAAAAGCCAACTGCTTTAAGTCGACTTTGCTTGTATTCATTGTGTCGCAGTGCTGGTCGCGTGGCTTTGACACCTGTGGAACAACAGGCCACAGCGAATGTGTTCATGCAAGCATGTTTGACGTGGCAGTACTGCGTGGCGTTGTTTGACATTCAAAGTTGCACAGTGGCCGAGCAAGGCACGTTCAGACGAGAAACAAGACCATTCATACTTTATAGCTCTTTCCATCCTCTTCAGTCAGCTTCTACTGTCACATGGAATCAACGGATTGGCAGAAGGCCTTGACTGTAAAATATGTTGCCGTATTTTGCAGTTTTTCCAAAATGTTTCCTGTTCAGGAAGTATTGCTTTTCGTCTCACCTCGCCAACCTGTGTACCAGCTTTGTTGGATGATACGCACTTAAAAATACGAGTTTTGAGTAATAATTAAGTTTCCAACACAAAATTAAAGATACCTATCGTGGGGCTTTAAAGGGAAAAAAAGCCACTTACTTTCTGAATGGGAGGCAATGGTTCAAATCAAAGGAGGCATGTATTGAGTCCGAGCCGCCTTTGACCATGTGATGATGCTGCCTTGCTCAGCGAGCATGTATCCCTGGCATGTAGCCTGTGTTTGGGGCCAGAGACTGGGAGGGCAGGCCTGGTGGAAGTAGTGTGGAACTACATGATGCCTGCCCAGCAGTGGCCCCTAGGCGGAAGATAATGTAACCTGGCTTTATTGACTGGCTATAGCATGCTGCTTTACCACTGAACTTCCAGAGAGAGAGAGAGAGAGAGAGAGAGAGAGAGAGAGAGAGAGAGAGAGAGAGAGAGTGTTAATGTGTGTGTGTATGTGTGTGTTTGTATGAGTATGTGTGTGTCTGTGCATTTGTGTGTGTGTGTGTGTGTGTGTGTGTGTGTGTGTGTGTGTGTGTGTGTGTGTCTGTCTTTGTATGGGTGTGACTGTGTGTGTATCTATACAGACGTATACTGTTTGTGTGTGTGTGTGTGTGTGTGTCTATACAGACGTATACCGTGTGTGTGTGTGTGTGTGTGTGTGTGTGTGTGTGTGTGTGTTTTGTCGCCATACTAACTGTGCCCGTCCTGGTCCAGGTATGATCCTGTATAACGGCCAGAGGAGGACCACAGGAGCAGACTTCATCTCCTTGGGGCTGGTGGGAGGCCGGCTGGAGTTCAGGTCAGTGTGTGGGGGACTCCTCTGGAGCTTTAGGGACCGACACTATGAGGACTGCGGTTAGCCAGGCTTAGACCATGGACATGTGGTTTAGAAAGATGAGGATAATGGTGGTGCTGGTGAGATCCCCAGCGATGAGGAGGAGGAGGTGAAGAAGATGGTGTGGTTCATGGCAGGCTTAGACTATGTACATGTGATGATGATGAAGATGATAATAATGGCCGTGGTACCGATGAGATCCACAGCGATGATGAGAAAGGTGTTGTGTTTTACGCCAGGCATATGCCATGTATTAACGTTGTGGATTATGTAATGTAAGGACAACGTTTCCGGATGAATAAAAAGAGAGTGACGCCACCGTTGTCTCTACTTCTACGCAGGTTTGACGTGGGCTCTGGCATGGCCGCCATCCGTGACACCCACCCCGTCAAACTGGGAGAGTTCCACACGGTGGAGCTTCACCGCAACGGGACCCTGGGCACCATGGTGGTCGACGGAGGGGCCCCCATTAACGGCAGCTCTCAGGTACCCGCTGTCCGTCCCTACAACATTTAAAACAGTTAGAGTTTAGGGTTAGGGTTGGAGCTGTCCAGCCAAAGACATTAGTTAATTAAGTAGGGTTTCATAGGTTCAAAGGTCATGAGCGTGAACTTTGGTGTCCTGTCCGTTTCCGCAGGGCAAGTTCCAGGGACTAGATCTGAATGAGGAACTGCATGTGGGAGGCTACCCCAACTACAGCGTCCTGGCCAAAACGGCTGCCATCGACTCTGGCTTTGTTGGTAAGAAATCCTCCTCAATATCACGGCTCTGTAATACGTTTGTCCAACATTTCCTATTACTAGCTTATTATAATACGTTCTTGTAATATTTCCTATTGCTAGCTATTATAAAACACATCGTTGCGGCGTCCTTTTGTGTAGTAAATGCAATACTTGCAATACATTTATCATTTAAAATCCAAAACAGTCCTCCCTGCGAAACGCTTGTGTGTGATTGGTTGGCTGTTGCTCTGTCTAGGCTGCATCCGCCAGCTGGTCATCCAGAGGGACGAGGTCATCTTTAAGGATCTGGACCGCAGCTCCACAGGGGTCAGCAACTGTCCCACCTGCAAAGACCGACCCTGCCAGGTCAGAACAATAAACCCGGCCTTACATCCTGAGCAGTGAAATTACAAAAAAAACAAAATGTTAAGAGCAAATGAAATATGAATGATGTATTGGACTGTAGTTTTGTAATATAAGAACTGAATAGATCATTCTTGAGAATAGCTTGTGGTGGAAATTACTGAGTTGAAAGGAAGACTTTGAACACAAACGCAATTTCTCTGTTCTGTTCCATACCTTTGGTATTTGTTTTCTATCCCATCTGTAACCTGAGTTTGTTTGTGTGTGTCTGTCTGTCTGTCTGCCTGCCTGCCTGCCTGCCTGCCTGTCTGTCTGTCTGTCTGTCTGTCTGTCTGTCTGTCTGCTGCCTGCCTGCCTGCCTGCCTGCCTGCCTGCCTGCCTGCCTGCCTGCCTGCCTGCCTGCCTGCCTGCCTGCCTGCCTGCCTGCCTGCCTGCCTGTCTGTCTGTCTGTCTGTAGAACGGAGGCATGTGCCAGGACTCGGACGCCAGCCTGTACAAATGCAGCTGTCCCAAAAGCTATATATACACGGGCAGCAACACACACACACACACACACACACACACACACACACACACATATATATACATGACGCGCACACACACACACACACACACACACACACACACACACACACACACACATGCATTGTTTACACACACACACACACACACACACACACACACACTCACACATGCACTGTTTACACTAACACACACACTCACACGTGCACTGTTTACACACATACATGCTCACACACTCACACATGTGCTGTTTACCCAGACAAACACACACATTCACACAGTATACTCTGGTACTACTGTAGTTAAACGAACACATTTACTTTAAGCTACTGTGAAGGGTAAAGAATATCATTCAGTGATTTGTTCTGTTTTAGTTGTTTACACTGGTCTCATGATCCCATAGACTTTCAAGCTATACATCTCAGGCCTAGAATATGAAGGATATATCTGTAGTTAAAGAACAGATGACTGTGAATAGTAGATGTTCCTGTTCATCTCTCTGTCGCATGAACCCTGACCTCCACAGACGCCTGCGGGCCCGATGCCACCTGCATCAACAAACCCAGTGGGCTGGGCTACGACTGCCGATGCCACCTGGGCAAGTCTGGGGACAAGTGCATGGACGGTGAGACCGACAGGGTCTTTTCTCCTCCTCAGGTTTTTAAGGCTGTGTTTACTGTACATGTAATGGGGCCAGACAGGTGTAGTGTGTACACTGCAAAAAAAATTGTATGTCCCAAAATTCAAAGTCAAGTCAAAAATGTACTTAGATTTAAGTAAAGTAAACTTGGATTAAGCAAATTAATTTGCCAGTGGTGTAAGATAATTTCACTTTACAAGATTTCTTGAAACAAGATGAATACTACAACATCCACATGTCTTTAAGAAGAACCCTTAGATATATTGGCTTGATGCAAGATATTTGGTCTTGCTTAGATTTCATTTTTTTGCAGTGTAGGGTGGCTTGAGACCCTTTGAGCATCAGCTCTGCTACTTTGACATGTCAGTTACAAAGTTCCCACATGGCTTATATTTTACAGAATGAAAGAGTGCTTTTTTAATAAATTGATAAGTCTACTTTTTCTGTTTAAGCCCTGTTGTTAATACTAGCCACTGTTTTGGTGCCCTGTCTGGGTTTTACAAATCGAGAAACTCATAAGCACGATAAAGCCATTTTCCTCAGAGATTGTATATTATATTGTCGTTGTAGTTTAGTCGATTTGAAGCTAATGCTGAATGTATTAGTTGGGTCTTAAGGATTGTTGACTCTCTCTCTCTCTCTCTCTCTCTCTCTCTCTCTTTCTCTCTCTCTCTCTCTCTCTCTCTGCTCTCTCTTTCTCTCTCCCTCTCTTTCTCTCTGCTCTCTCTTTCTCTCTCCCTCTCTCTCTCTCTCTCTCTCTCTCTCAGGTGAGCTGGTGACCACCCCGTGGTTCGGCGGCGTGGATTCCTACATCGCCTACCCGCCGCTGACCAACATCCACGACGACCTGAGCGTAGAGCTGGAGTTCAAGCCCATGCGGGCGGACGGCCTCATGTTCTTCCTCGGCGGGAAGAAGGTGAAGGTGGAGGACTTCGTGGCCGTCTCCATGGTGGGCGGCCACGTGGAGTTCAGATACGAGCTGGGAACAGGTGAGGTCACGGGGTCAAAGCCAGGGCCAACTTCTTGCTCAATTTAGTATGTTGTCAAAATGAGTTAGATTTTTTTTTCTTGGAAATCCAAGTTATATCGATTAGAAATAAGATAATTAAACATACTTTATGACTATGCTGCTGCTGTCCAGGCCAGGCCATCCTGCGCAGCCCCGAGGCGGTCACCCTGGGCCAGTGGCACCGACTGGTGGCCGAGCGCATCAAGAAGGCGGGCACCCTGACGGTGGACCAGGGCCCCGAGGAGAGGAACACGTCTCCGGGCAAAGCCCAGGGCCTCAACATCGTCACGGCCATGTACCTGGGAGGGGTGCCCGGCATGGGGCTGCTGCCCAAACCGGCTAACATCAGCAGCCTGTTCGAGGGCTGTGTCGGAGAGGTGAGGGGGGGGCGCTGTCGTGGATTAGTCGTGGATTAGAGTGGGCCACCTTGTGGACGCCAGCAATAATAGCAGCTCAGGACAGTTGGTAGTTCCTGTGTGTTCATTGATTGTTCTCATCGTTTGCTCAGGTGATCATCAGTGACCTATTCACAAATACTTTGGAAGAAGGTGGACATTGTCCTACAGCTTCATGGAGAGTCAAACGTGTCCACCTCATTGAAGTGTGTGTGTCCACGACAGGTACCCTGTGACCGCAGGGAGGGAAAACACAAGCACCATTCACTTCAATGGGAAATGGTGTCCAAACGTTTGACTGGTTCCTGTACATCAATGTCCTATTCACTTATTCACCAATACCTGTTGTACACACGCACACTGTTGTATGTCTTCTCTCCTCTCAGGTGATCATCAACGGGAAGAAGGTGGACATTTCCTACAGCTTCATGGAGAGCCTGTCCATCAGTGTGTGACTGTGACCGTGTGTGTGTGTGTGTGTGTGTGTGTGTGTGTGTGTGTGTGTGTGTGTGTGTGTGTGTGTGTGTGTGTGTGTGTAATATCTGCAGTTATGTCAGCTTCGTTGGTGTGTGTGTAATAGCCGGAAACATGTAGTGTGTGTGTGTGTGTGTGTGTGTGTGTGTGTGTGTGTGTGTGTGTGTGTGTGTGTGTGTGTGTGTGTGTGTGTGTGTAATATCTGTAATTATGTAGTCTATAGTCTAGGTGTTTGTACTACCTGCAAATAGATCAGCTTCATATCAGCGACGGATGCGTACGTGTTAGTTGAGTACGTCACATACAATAATGTCTTACTTGCTAATGCTGTGCATTTACCTTGATTGACCCCTTGACCCCCCTGTGTGTGACCCCCGCAGGCGAGCGCTGTGAGGTGGTGAGGGCCGTGTGTCAGAGCTCCGCCCAGTGCCAGAACGGAGGCAGCTGCGTGGGGGGCCAGTGTGTGTGCACCGCGGGCCACAGCGGGGCCCTCTGTGAAGACAGTGAGTGCTGCTTCCAAACCCCTCTGCATCCCACCTTACCTCCTACACACAGTCAGTAGCAGTGATGTGTTAGAAAGTATCCGTGACAGCGAAAGTGGACGGGTTGGGTAAAGCTCTCTCGTCTCGGCTGCTTGCAGTGGACTGTCTGTCCATTTTTTATGTGCCCTTGGTATTTATGCCCTGACGAAAAAAAGGAGAAAACCAGATCGCCATAAGAACACCACAGCTAGTATGATAATTGTTTTCCAGGACTGTTTCTTCTTTTTTCTTGGGAATAATACGGACGCTTCTTAGGGTTCCCAGCCCTCGGTTCTATTCACAGCGGAATAGAACGCGTTAGCTTCTCTCATTACACCTGGACCCTGTGGACATAGACATCCACCCGCCGGCTGTACAGTAACTCACAGAGTCTGGTAAATTTCTGCTGAGAGCCGTAGAGGTCCTACATTAGAACCAGGCGTTCACCAGTCAGCTACAGAGGCAGTGACAGCGAGAGCATGTGTGAACCTGATCCTCCACTGCACTTAAAGCTCCATTAACATCAGACAGCGTCCTGAACGCCGTCCATCCAGCCGTGGACCCTCACTGTACTCTAGCCCGTACGATGCAGGATGAAATGTGCGTGTGTGTGTGTGTGTGTGTGTGTGTGTGTGTGTGTCTCACGCTTCCTCTCACGGCTATTATCCCACACACGCAGGCCAGCAGGTGGACAGCTTCTCCGAGGCCCTGTGGAATTTGGAAGGTAGCGGGGTCAATGGTACGGTATCATCTCCTTAGTATGCCCGACTCCACCGTGACTAACAGGGGCCCCGTTCCGGATCCTCCGGGGGCCTCCCAACACTCCCCCCGTCCCCCGTCCCACACCGTTGCTCGTCTAACGCACACACACACACACACACACACACACACACACACACACACACACACACACACTTACACACACTTACTAAGATAAACTAAACCAAACACATACAGTATGTCTTTCTTCTGGTGACGGGATGTCCTATACTGTTGAAAGCTGGCAGAGGGGAATTCTACATATAAATCTACGTATATAATGTAAGGCTAAATGACTGGTTTTGCACTCTGATATTGTATCTCTTGGCTTGTGCCTTGGGTTTTGCTGGACTTATCATTGATCTCGTTGAAAGATGTTGGATATGTAGAATTCCCCTTCTCCCCATCTTAAAATGTCGAGCCTTTTGACGTAACTACTCACCGCAACAACAACTCCTGTCTGTCTTAAGCACTGCCTGGTCAACAAAGACAAAATACAAGTGGAAATGCTCTTTTTTTTATTCCCACATAATGTTTTCTTGGGTCAAAATCTGAATGCAAAAATGCATTTGATGAAAAGGGGTTTCTTTGTTACTAACCTCTAAAAGTATATTTTTGAAAGAGCAATGTCTTAGGTCGAGGTTTGTTTGAGGGTATTTAGTCATTCTGCATGAAGTCGTTTTGATAAACTCTTGGGATTGACTAGTGCACATAAGTGTGTGAGGAACGAGGAATGACAGTCGTCCATGGAGAATGTTGTTCGTGGTCTTGAGATTCTGAGCAGTTTTTCCAGATTGTGAACTTAATTGTTATAGCTGTCAACATTGAGTCTTCTGAGCTGCAGGGAATGTAGAATGTCTTGGGATTGGCATTCTATATAGAGTTCTAATCCCTTGCAGAAACTCAATAAAGGCGAAAATAAAATATGGCTAGTATTACGATTATGAGCAAGAGATATTTATTTTCTGTCTATATTTTTCTCTTAACTACATGTGTTTTTTGAGCTAAACTAAATCCCCCATTTGACCAAGGAAACTTCTTCCGGGCTGCCACCAGGGGGTGGTATAACAATCGAGACTCTCAAGTGGGCGTAATGCTTCAGACACTAATGTTATTATTATGTGTCCGTTCACTCCTCTGTGTAGACTCGCCGTTCCAGTACGCTGCTCAATTCCAGGAGAACAGTTACATCGCCCTTCCCAGACCAATGTTCCCTCGAAGGTGAGTTTTCTAAAAATCACCTTGTCTCCACTGTGGGTCTAACCACACCCACTACAAGGCTATTTTAAATTCCTGAAACAACCAGTTTGGTTATAAAAAAATTCTAAAAATAAAAGCATCCCTTATTATCACTCCTCTGTAAATGTTTCCGCGACAAAGGAGTTGTTTTGTGTTGTTGACGTTTCCGTGGTGGGTGCGCATTTTCCCATTTTTTTTGCAGTGCGCCCGACGCTCCGGAGACCATTGAGCTGGAGATCCACACCAAGGCTTCGGAGGGTCTGATCCTGTGGCAGGGAGTGGTAGGTTCTACTTCTACTTCTGGGTCCCATCCAGGGGTCACCATTGATTTGTTCCATGGCATCAGTTACCAAACCCCCCGGGTCCAATTCTTAGTTCCTGGTTTGGTATTGGTTCTAAAGTTTTAAATCATTCAATCATCCTCTGTCCAAACCCTTCACCTCCTCTATCCCTCCACCCATCCCCCCCTTCTCCCTGACATCCCTCGCTCCCTGCTCACCCCTGCATCCCTCTACCCCTCACGCCTTCTCTCCTTCCTCACCCCTGCCTCCCTCTATCCCCCCTCTTCCTCTTCACCTCAACATCCCTCTACCTCCCCCACCCTCGCCTCTCTCCCTCCCCCAACATCCCAATATCCTATCCTTCTATCGCTCCCTCCCTCCCCTACCCTGACATCCCTGCATCTCAGCACTCCTAACCAGCAATGCAAACAATGCCCGAGTAACACTCACAGATGTGTCTTATAACGTCAAAGCAATGAGCTATGAAATGATATAACACTGCAGATACTTTTGATACACCCTGCCTTGTCCTCTTTGATGATCCTCCGCCTCTCACACAGCTCAGTCACGACTTACGACGGCATGTAAACAAGACATTTTGAAGTTCTATGGCTTGTGAGAGACTTTGTGAGTGACTGTTCTGACAACCACCACTGCATGTGTGCCCGGTTTGTGCTTTGCCCCTAACTCGCCCTCCCATCTTCCCCAGGAGACCAATGGTCCGCGCCATGTGCGCAGGATGCATGCTAGTAAAAAGGTATCCGCTCATATCAACGCCGACCCCAGCCGCATCGCAGCATGTTTTCCAAACCCTTTGCCTCCCGTATAGATAATGTTGTATTAAGCTGCTGATGTGATGCTCTTGTATTTCATGATGTAAAGTAGTTCTTATAAGTGTTGTCATTTAGAATCACCATTCACTGTTTTCTTCATACTGTAAATTAGTTGGTCTATGCTCTTCTATTTTAGTGAAAATGTTACTTCCTTACTTACCACACCTTTATTTAGAATAGTACTAATTATTAGAATACTAATAATCTTTTAAATAAGTCTAGGCTTCTGTTATGAACAGTACTGTTATGTGTGCAGTAGAGTTTGTATAACGATAAACTAAGGTCAATGTTTAAATGGTACATTTGAATCTTGGTATTGGGATTAACTTAAAGCCTCCATTTCCAGGAACTGGGTGAGCAAGGCAAAGGCAAGGACTTCATAAGTCTTGGTCTGCAAAATGGACACCTGGTCTTCAGGTGAATGAGCCCCCACTTTCCACGTTACCTCTCTTATTTACTCTCTTTAGTTCCTAGTACTGAGGAGGTGTTACGTTTAAATGGAGGTAAAGCCCTACACATTTGTTTAACGTTTAAGGTCATATAGAAAATGGTGTGTCCCTCATTGGTGAAACTTTGGTGCAGAGATAAAACGTCTCAACACCCCTGTTCCTCTTTTGACTGACATTCCGACACTTTGACCCTTGACATGGACAGTGGACAGCTGAAACCTATGGACACCTCTAAACACTATAAAAAGCTTCAAAGCTGCAAATTCTCTTACATTGTCCCCATAGTTACCAGTTGGGCAGTGGCGAGGCGGAGATCCGGTCCAGAGAACCGATTAACGACGACAAGTGGCACAAGATCACAGCAGTCAGGTACAACATGAGCATAACCTGATCGTATAATGGTGGACCACCTACAGTTTATTAGATGTAGTATGGCAGGTTTGATGTCCATGAAAGAAACAAATAGAATGCATGTCGTTTTCTTCTAGGCTTCTGCATTGCTCTTGTCTTGAAAAATGCTTTATTAAAAAGCTTTAGTTTTACCTTCTTGCTTTCCCGTTCAGTCGTCAATTCCCAAATCCAGATGGTCAAGATTGGAACGTGTCTCAGTGGTTTGAACAGGGCTAGTCTCCCTCTGATAACGCTTTCTTTTCTGCCTGTCTCCTCTCTGGCAGAACTGGTAAAGATGGATATGTGCAGATAGACAGAGGGGCTATTCAATACGGACAGTCAAAGGGCAAAAGCCTCATGGTGAACACCAAAGGCAGTGTGTATCTGGGTAAGAGGCTGCGTTTACGGACAAAGCATCATCTTTAGAATGTATGCAAATACACAGAATTACTGAGATGTTCTTTTGTGTAAATTTGAATGGGTTTCAAAGCTAATTGTTTGTGTGTGTGTGTGTGTGTGTGTGTGTGTGTGTGTGTGTGTCTGTGTGTGTGTGTGTCTGTGTGTGTCTGTGTGTGTCTGTGTGTGTGTGTGTGTGTGTGTGTGTGTGTGTGTGTGTGTCTGTCTGTGTCTCTCTATTCCACCAGGGGGAGCTCCAGACCTGAGGACCCTGACAGGAGGGAAATTTACTTCAGGAGTGAGAGGTTGCATCAGGAACCTGTCTCTGATGAACGCCATGCCCGGCCAACAGCCAGCCCAGGCCATTGACATGCAGGGCCTGGCCGAACGCAGCATCAACGTGCAGCCTTGCTCCTCCTAGACGGCTGCACACATACACACACACACATGCGCCCAGAGACTATGGAAAGATAATACAAACACACGCAAAGACATACACGACATACATAAAGTTTAATACGACTTGGTGCTTGGCTGCTACCAAAAAAAACTTAACAAAAAACGAATTACAATATTCAAAAAGGATGTAGTACTATTGAGTGCATTAAACCAAAAAGAAAAAAAGAAAAAAACACAGAAAGAGCAAAAAAAATGAAAGGATATTAACAAGTCTTCTCTCCCTCAGTGTTCTCCATGAAGGACTTTTTTTCGAACACAGGAAAATCAATACAGTTTACATCTTCCCTGCAGTTAGCTTTAGACATGAGAGTAAAAAAAACATTAAAGACCTTCTACAATAGGTCTGATCCTATGGAGAGGGAAGGAGAGGTTTTTACAGCACTGAATTTTTATTTATATACATATAAAAATATATATATTATATATTTGTGGGGGAATAAAACATGCAAACTAACAATAAAAAAAACTGCTCTTTCTATTCTTCCTAGAGTTGATTCTGGGTTCTAATACTGTGTGTCTGGGGCTTTTCGAGGTCCGACTGTGTTAATACTTGAAAACATTAAGGCCTTTTTCTTCTCGACTTCCTGTGAGAGGAACCGTCAGTGGGCGAGCATGCTCTCACAGTCTTTGTCATACTGTAGGGAGAGCGGGCGTTGGCACGGTCACAGCACGCGCAGCCGCAACAGATATTATAGGGTCAGGGGTTATCGGTTGTTCCAGAAATACTAGAAACAGTTAATGTAATGATGGGAAACTGGTACTGGAACTCTGAGATGCCTATATTCATTTTTTTGGAATATGTCACCTGCCTTTGCAAAATGAATGTCTCTTTGCCATGTGTACTTTCGTTATTTGCGCAATAAAATAGCTTTTGGTGCTAATTGCAGAGGGCATGCGTCAGTACAGACACGTCGTGACTTCTCTGTTCTCAGTGATGTTGGGCTGCATTGGCTTTTTCATTATTAGGATAAGGAGTACATCGTTGTTCACATATGCATGGGGTTTAAGTTTCCTTTTTTGTATTAACGGTATGAAATTGAAGTAACTTGATAAGCCATCTTGTTGGCCTTGTGTTGGTTGAGTAGATCTCAAAAAGAAGGTGTTATAATGACAGGAGAATGTTTTTTTTTATGCTTTTCCTCTTTGCAGGAAAAGAGGTGTCTGAAAATAAATGTTGTTTTACATTAGAAAATATGTGGCGGTCAGGATACAGGACAGTCAGTCAGTCTGTTGGTGTGTTTGTTTGTGTGTATGCTTGTCTATGTTAAGTACTTTGGTTAAAAATGTGAGTCATGCTCCCTTCCGATCTCATTTCTCCTTATTTTGAAACCCCCTATGATGTAAATTGCGTGTGTGTTAACGACTTTCTTATGTTTTGTTAGATAACAGTACTTAGTGTGTGTATTCGCCTGTGTGTGTGTGTGGGTGTGGGTGTGGGTGTGTTTTGCTTGTGTCTTTGTTTAGAGACCAATTTAGACATACAGGCATGTTTTTACATGACATAACCCAAATCTTTCAGAGGATCAGACTACTGCCTAAGGACGTTCCCTATTTTAGGGTGTAGCTTTTTCTAAACAACAAATAGTCGAATTAAAAGGCGGATCTGTTGTTGTGTCTACCTTCTGCTGCACGTGGAAGACGTAACAGATGCGCCAGGTTTCTGTCATTTGGTGGAGGTGGTCGTTAGTGTGCTGCAGACGCTGTGACCAGTTGCGTAACGCCCCATGCAGAGCATGCCCGCCCCGCCTTGTTTGACCACACAACAGCAAAACCATCAAGTTCACCTCTGAGGCTCACTAGCGTTTCACCTTTTTATCTTTTTTTGTGATCTTAATATGTATTATTAAACAAAAAAATGAGCACTGTCATTTCACTTAAAGGTTGCTTCATTTTTATTTTTATTTTTTTTATTTGCTTTTCTTTTTGGTTTCTCATTGCTGTTGTTTCATGCCTTAATTCTGCTGTTATAGAGCTATCAGAAAAGCTTACTTTTTCTTCTGCTTATTGTTTATTACCTCCCACAAATCCCTCTGTTTTTTCCCTTTAAGGTTTTTTTGGTTGTAATATTGTTACTTTAGGTGCATGATAACCCCCCACCCCCCAGCTTCCCTAAGAACCCAAGTCCCTATGTAACTATTTCAGGATCTATTAAGGGGACACTGCCTGAATGGATGGTTTGCCTGGTTAGAAAATATATAAAAGCAAGGATATAAGTATTTGGCTTGGAATTTGTAAATGCCTGAAGTTGTAAGAGAGTGACTATCGTCTGCAAAGAAAGAAAAAGATTGTGTTTGCTACAGCATTACTGGAAAAGAGAATACATCGGAGCTGTTAATTCATGCTCTTTATATCATTCTTGAGAAAGATTTAAGGCTGTTTTTGTGGCTTGTTGGCCTTGTGTTTCTTCATTATCTACTCCAGAACTGAGGAAAATCTAAAAACAACTGTGTTACACAAACTCCCCAATAAATTGTTTTTAATACACTCAACGGCATTCCAGAACACATCATGTCAAGATAATTCTGAATTAACTCTGTATACAACGGTTGTATTAGTTCTTAAAGAACGTGACTGGTTTCAGCTTTTTTGAATGTTGTTTATGTATGTCAATGTTTCGTAGGATAGATAACAATGTAGTGAAGAAAGTGTGGCAGTTTGAGGAACCAGTTAAAACATTGTCCATTGGATGACCTGCTTCTGTTCCCACCTGTACCTTTTCCAGTATTGAACGGACTCTAAATACCCCACCCCCATCCCCTTGGTGTTTCTTAAATAAAAACAAAATTCATGTGCTATTTACAATCTACTGAGTCAGATTATTTCACCATTGACTGCTTTTACAAGACTAGCTTGTCTCCATTTGGGTGCCTGTGTGTCTCACAAGTTTGGACAGGGGATGGGATTTTCATGCCTAAATCACACTATTGTCCCCACATTATCCAGCGTAAACCCAGGCGTTTATCAAGGGCCCTTGGGGACACACTGGAAAAGTGGCGGGGTGACATCCTCTATTCTCTCGTTTACTGACAAAATCAAGGTCCAAAGGTTACACCCTAATCAAGTTTCTGAAGTAAATATCCCGACAAGGAACGATGACTCCTTTTACTGAACCAGTATCTCTCAGTGTTTAGATGTTTGGGTTTCAGTCATGCTGTTATTCCTAAATGCAGACATGTAATATATTCACCGTGTTAATCTTACTGTAGGCGAGGTAAGGATTAGAGTCAGAATACCTTTCATATTGTCGCATTAGACAGTCTCAGGAAACACCTGGAGGGGAAGATATGTCTTCTACAAGGGGCCAATCACTGCAAATATGAATACACTCAATATATGTCTATAAAAACTACTGATCCTATTTAATTTTTTATAGTTAAACTCCGTTAATGAGGATGTAAATGGAAAAGCCATTCTTCAGGATCTGCAGGAACACGCACAGCTTTTACACGCTACAATGCATTGGCCATTGTTGAGGGCTTCGTTATCGTCTAAATTTAAGATTAGCAATCTAAAGTTTCAAATCAGTTTCAAATTCCGACGTGAAGTATAATCCCTTTA
This sequence comes from Galaxias olidus, assembly GCA_026901105.3. Lineage (NCBI taxonomy): Eukaryota > Metazoa > Chordata > Actinopteri > Galaxiiformes > Galaxiidae > Galaxias > Galaxias olidus. The sequence goes on along the minus strand of JAPMUY010007846.1, from coordinate 283,533 downwards.
CAATATGTGTGCCCTTTGACCAGGCATTAAGTAAAAAAAAGTCAACAATGATTTTTGTAAAGGTTATGACAGTTATTTATTTTTTTAGAATGACAACAGTAGAAATGTGCTGGTCCCAAAACTACACACAATGGTAATCTTGTAAAAATGATATGTCAATCCAGTCAACATACATCTTTAAAATTTGATTATCAATGCTTTTTGGAAGTCCATGGTTTTACCTTTTTTCCCCAAGGCTCTTCAGCGCCCTGAAAAAGAAGCACTCAAGTGGGATCTGTTCTCAACCGGTGGACATGGAGGCACAGACTGTCTCTGGCATCAAGTCACAGTACACGCAGAATACCTTCCACAGGTATCTATCTATACAACGACTGTGTATGTACTTTTGCCATCCACATTACCATTAGGCCCTGTTAAGTAGAACAGACACATAGATTTAAGTTTCTTCGGGCTGACTGGCACCTCGAAAGTGTCCTGCTTTGTCATGGTTGTCAATGGTTTAAAGCTATCCTTCGTTTACCGTTATCTTTTGTTTGAGGCTCAGAGAACTGATAGCTGCCACTGCAGGCACGCCCTGATGACGCCAATTAAATCTGACATTCACAGTGGGGCGCCCTTTTTGCTCTCTTTTTTTGGCAGGTATAACCCATCCGAGGGATTTGTGTGTCTCAACTCGGAGCAGAAGTTGAGGAAATGTAATGACTACAAGGTCATGTTTACCTGTTCTGGACAATTCTGCTCAGGTATTTTACCTAAGAAATATGGTCAGTAAATTGGGGTATGTTGTTTAGTTAGTATAGGCATGGAGTCTTGAGCTAATGCATAAATGATGGGATGTGTACTAGCAATCCCAAGAGGAAGATCTCAAAAAGACTTTTAAAAAACTTTGAATATGTTATATATAGTATTAGGAGGCAGGGCTGTACTCATGAATCTCATTACATCTTAAAACCACCTGTGCCCTACTGACCCTGTTTGTTGCCCATGCCCTCTCGAGAAAGGAAGGTCCAGCTAAGAGGGCACTTCATGACTGGCACTCCCAGGGCAAAAGGCCAAGGGCACATGCCAGCCTAATTATTGCCTTCAAATACGGGCCACACACATCTAGTTATTCAGGCAACCATTCTAAAACCGCAAAGTAAACAAAAAAGTGTTTTGTCCATTTGGTTTCTTTGGTTCCCACAGGCTGCAGAACCAGGTGGTTTGACTTCGATAACCCCACCGGAAATGGAGACTACGAAGTTCTAAGTGCGCTCCTAGCAATTTATCCCAGAAAAATATGTGCTCAGCCTTTGGCCATCGAAGCTCAGACCGTTTCCGGGACGCCTGCTTCCAACACATCAGATAAATTGCTAATGTAAGAACTAAAAAGCCATTATAAACGAATTTGCAATGCTTAAACAGGATGTGACAATTGGACGGGCAAATACAAATGTTGTGTTTCGTGCACTAATCGATTCTGGATTCATTTTCTGTTGTAGCTTTGATGCCACCTATGGGTTTGCCTGTGTAAATGCAGACCAACGCGATAGGAGCTGTGATGACTGACAGTACAAATCTCTGTTAGTCCTTCATTTGGTTTGTCTGTTGCAGTTTAAGTGGTTAAAAACTACGCAAACAAGTTTTTACCAACATAACATTAAATCATAGAAAAGAATTCCACCCCTATACCCTCTGGATAGTATTTTGTAAATAAAAAACAAATATAAAACATGTACGTGGTCTCTCCCTTTGCTATTCTTTGCTGCCTAATAGCTTCACAGGAGTGTCGCACGCAGTGGCTGAGCTGCGACTCCCCGTCAGCAGAGGGCGATGTTGAGTCTATATCCCAGCTGCTGAAGACCTTTCCCGGCCAAGTCTGCAGGAATCCCATCAGCATCGAGGCCCAGACTACCTATGGCATATCAGCAAATCACACTGGAGACACCTATCTCTCGTGATGACCTTGACATTGGCTTTTGTTACCCATGCACACATACATATATGCAGACACACAGACAGACTGACTCAAGCCAATGTAAAATCGGTGTCATAAATAACTATGATAGCACACGTTTGCCACATTCAGTAGTTGATTTATCTCCAACCACCAAGCATTGACTTTGCATATCAAAACTGTCATCTACATGTGTGAAGCCCTGGGACAGTTGGGGTGAGAGATTCTGAGCTTCCCTGTAAAATATCCTGTGTTCTTTTTTCCAATTAGCTATGATGTTACTTTCGGGTTTGTCTGCATCAATTCAAAGCAACAGGGTGGAATATGCCAGGATTATCGTGTGATGTTAACGTGCCCTTCAGATTTCTGTCAAGGTGAATTACTGAATTAATAAAGATTCTTATTGAATAAATAAATAAATTGGCACATGTACAATGGATAAAGTTCTGAAGCAGGATAATACAAAATGGTGGTGTTGAGACAAGTGTGTCTCGGCCTCAGGGGTCCTGCTATTGGCTCATGTCTCTCTGTTGGACTGACAGGTTGCAGGACACGCTGGTTCGACCTGGACGATCCCACTGGACGGGGGGACTACGAGACCCTCCTCCAGCTCCATTTCGTACATCCTGCCCAGGTCTGCTCTCAGCCCGTGGCCATCGAAGCCATGACCATGACGGGTACCCCAGCGCTGCAGACCGGTGGTGTCTTACAAGTGTAAGTCCAAACTAAACTAAACGTTGTTTTTTTTTTAAAAACAACAAATAGGAGCAGCCTCGTAAAAAAAAGACTGTCACCAAAATGCCATTGCCATTGTCCTCCTCAATGACACATCAAAAAGTCAGCCCTGTATCTGAAGATCTTGAAAATAAACAACAACCCAGCGGTTGACATGTCGGTTTTCATTGGATACAGTATATCACGGTATATTGCTTTACAGATATGATGCCACTCATGGCTTTGCCTGTGTCAACGCTGAACAGCCTGGAGGCCGGCAGTGCCAAGACTACAAGGTCCGCTTCACCTGCCCTCTGGCTTTCTGATCAGCCGGCAACCTCACTGCATGAGCTCCCTAAGACCCAATATAGAGCTTCACAATTAGCAAAGAGACTGCATGTTTCTCGCAGTTCAAGTTTATAACACATTATATATTGTAGTCCATAGTTCAACAACAGTTGGCTTTCACTCGGCCTTTTGATGAAACCCAAGTCGAAAATGAAGAAAATTAAGGTTATTGCGCAAGGCTAACATGTAAATTGCTACATACTTTAGTAGGATTTAAGGTCATCTGTTAAATTAGTCTCATTTGTATTTACTTTACGTGTCTAAAGTATTGTGTTTTCAGATAATACATATTACATGCATATTGCATTTTCAATGTTTCAAAAAGTAGAAATTCTATCATATCATTGTGGGGAGCTTTTGCCTATATACATTTTAGCTTGTGTAAACCTTGAGTAGGCAAATCTGAATAGGTTGCACCCCCACCCCTTACTGCTGCTCATTTACCTTTTAAAACGAGGAGTTGAGCTGACTGATGGAGTTGGCTAGCCTGCAGAGAACACCTACATGATTAACAGGATTTTTTTTCATGAAGAAATGGTGATTTATTAAGGCCTTTGTGCCCAGTTGAACTTTAAAAGGATGTTTTTTTTCTTGTACAGAGGCACTCCTTGCCTTGAGATCTATTTCTTTAGATCAGTTTCTCTAATAAAATAATTGCCTGCTCTAGCTTGTCAAAATAAGTGTATTGTAAAGTAAACTATACCATTAACTGCTGCGTTGTTTGCCTGTGGTTGTATAACTTTGTATATGTTATAAATCACATACAGTACCTGATGTCCCATCTCCATCCGCATCCCCATACATATTTTTACCAACATAATGGGTAGTGTAAACTCACTCAGGCATTAAGCTGCTTTGACATAAAGCGTCGTCCTGCACATCGAAGACATGGGGTTGGATAAATGTGTTTTTTCTAAAATCAATTCACACACCCTGACAGAAATTGATAGTCTTATTGAATCCAAATAGATTATTCTGTCATTAAAAGCAAACACTGTGGTGAAATTAATATGAATTTAGTGTTCTGATGGTAATAGATTGGCAAACACCATGCTGTCGATTAATTCTTGAAAAAAAAATCTAATTCACAAATCCATCCATTTAGCTTACCCTGAAAATGTAGACGAGCGCTGCAGTAAAAGTTGAAAATCTAATAACCTAATTCTGAACTCCGCATTCCAACAGCTAAATATTGTGTAAATAAACCATGACCAGTCTCACACCTATATTTTGGATCATTCACTTTTACTGTGGTGACATGTTTGAGTATCAATACCTAAACTGTCTAAGAACAGCCCTAGTGCGCGGCGGAAACATCGAGAAAGCTTGGGGGCGTCGTTTCCTGTGGAATATTCCATTGGATTTATCATTGGACTTTAAAAGCGACGCGGTGCACACAAAAAAACAGTTCTCCAAAAGGTGAACAACTGAATTTTTACGCGAAGCGGTAGATAGCGGAACAGTGAATCTTTGCACAAACTAAAGCAACTGAATATATTATCTGTATTAACTGGTTATACCAAGACGTCCTACCCATCAGCATCATTTATCTGTACGTCCTCAAAAACTATTATTTGAAGTTCCTTATTGGTAAGCCAGATTTTTCTCAAATGCAAATTTAAATTTATTACAAATTATATGCTTAGCACTAGGCACAGCGTAGCATTTGATCGCATAAAGATTAGGATTTCAACCCGAATATTTTTTGTGACGCATGTTCTATTTAAAGATGCGCAAGGTATTGTAGCCTCTTCCTTTTATCCACATAGCAACAGTGTTGCACCTTTGAGTAGTCTAATGGTTGTATATTAATGTAAGGCGAAAGATGATTATTTTTATTCGTGATGGAGGTGATGGATGGTGGATGTGATGGTGAATCTGACTTCGTCCTTGGTAATACGACTGAAAAATGTGCACTCGCATACTACGAGCTGCTCATCGAGCTACGCGACTAATCTTTTCTACAGGCCCGTAGCCCTTTAATTAAGATAAAATAATGTTTGCATATGGTCCTGGTATTAATTATTGTAATATCAGTTGCCTAATTTCCTAAACCATCTAATATCATGCAACAGGTTTTGCTCTTTCTAGGTTTAGAAAGCTTCCTGTCAACAACTATTCGATCGGTTCGCAGAAAAAGTCTGTTGAATTTACTAGTACGACACATAATGATGATGATGATGATGATGATGATGATATGACGAGGTGGTGAATGCAACAAGTAGCTAAAACATTTTTGCAATAGATGGCGGTATTGTGTTCTGATGACGACTATCTCTTTCAGCTGCTGCTGTGCGCTGACTCAGAGACGGTCATGATCCTGCTGACGCCCTCGTCTGGTATGCCCTTGCTTTTGAACCTCTTAATCTGGATTACCTACAGGGCATGAGTGTTCAGAGATAAAGACCGTGAAGGTTATCAAACTGGCCAAATCAGGAGTAAAGTGAAGGTGTAGCTATGGGATGTAATCCTAATCTCTTTATCAATGTCTAGACTGACTGTAGTTTAGTTGAATGAGGGCTAAACCATTAGACTACCAGTAAACAGAGGCATCACGTGTGTAGGACTGCTTTAAATCACTATTATATTAGACAGTGCAGCCAAACTTTGGCATTGTGCACTGCTTATTCAGAGATGAAAAGGGGTAAAATAGGAATTGTTTTTAATAAATGTTGTGTTGAGTTGACTAGGCGTTTACAGTTTTTTTGTCTTTGATTAGTCATGTAATGTAATAACCACTAAGCTAAATATTTACAGACATGTGACTTTCCACACTGCTGAAAGGTTTGTACAGTACAAGCATCAGCCACTGAGCAGCAGCACATTCAATAAACATTTTAAATACTTTATCAACATACTGTTGTAGGGATTGGTTTTCTGGCTCATCAATCATTTCCCAGTTAATTGGTTAGAAGCTGTAAATTACACTTTTACCTCAGCTAATGTTTTACCATTTTTAAGTACATAGTTATATCTCAGGTGTTTTTCCACTCACTTTATAAGACCTTGGAGGGGTATCCTCGACTACAGCTAGTGTAATTTGTTCCTCGCTTCTGATTTGAAATAGCTATCAGTAGGATGACATTTCCCATAACTTGGGTATCTAATAAGGTGGGGTAGGGGGCTCCAACGATGACACATTTTTGGTAATGGAGGCGTGCTTGCAAATCTCTGGTTGTGGATTAATCCACTAGTGAATGAAAAGCCAGATGTGGTTTAATAGGAGACATGGCACTTTACTGTGGTATCAGTGCACCTCTCAAACTGTCTACAATGGTTTATATGTTGGTACACATAGGAATAACAAATTAACATTTATCATTACATTTTACTTTGATATGTGGGGTGAGGCAAAGATATTCGTTTTTTGCCCATTGATTTTGCAATTAGATATAGTTAAAGGCCAGGCCGAATTTAAAAATGTAAAATTGAAAGCATGCTTATAAATACCAAATTCAGTTATTGTTGGCTTTGTGCTATGTCTCATACGATGTTTTCTTTCAGATGAAGAGTGTCATGAAATCGCCTGGCTTTGGAATCACAGGAAATTCAGTGTGCAAAACAGAGTAGGAACATGACTTTAACCCTTTACACGAATAGCAAAGTAGAAAAAAAGGGGGAAAAGGGTCAATCTTTCCTTTAGAATGGTACCTCTGGAACACACTGTAGTCGTATGGGCTATTTATTTTTGGTAGTTGTATTTTTCTTGCCTTGTTTGAATATTTCAGCACTACGGCTTAACTTCTGGGGACGTCTTGAACTCACAAGATGGAGGATGTAAAGAGAAACAAAGATGGCTTTGTTTAGCTTCATTAAAAACCTTCACAGCTTTTTGTGGGGCAACAGCTCCTGGTAGCCGCAGTGAAAGAGTGTCAACAAACACTCCTCCTTGACGAGTAACCACAGTTCGAGCTAAGCCTTTTTTGTGTGTTTTTCACGACACCACACAACACACTGTCATGACGGTTGCCACAGTATAAATAAGTACCTTGCTAAAAAGGTCAGGATGCATATTCACCACCTATATTTTGATTACAATGGTTAACGTGACACGCATTATAATGTATAGGCACGTCTGATGATTTGTGTGTAGCAACACGTCCGCATTCTTAATCTTTGGAAAACATGTTTTTGCCCACAGCACATTCAACTGTTGTCTACGGCGATTAATTCAAATGGATGGAAACGTTTTTAATGATGTTTCTGGACAGTTAGCCATGTGAGCACTGCCACACCCATTTCCATGTCTCTCTCTCACATACCCATACACACACACACGCAACACACAAATATACACAAACATACACAAACTGAACAACCCTTCAGCACATAGAGGTCAAAACTGTACGCCACGACATGTTTTACATTGAAATGTTGCATATCACAGGCCTACTCCGTGTATGTTAATAGTCCCCCCCTCCTTCCCCGACCTTCCTTGCTATGCAGTTGAACTCTGATAAACGCATATATCCACTGTATCAAACGGAATTTGTTACATTTATCAGGAGTCTACTGTGTATTGTCCCTATATACACTAGCAAAAGTAGACACTACCATTTGCATGCTTTACACACTAATGATTGTATGATGGTAACAAATTGAAGTGTTCTGTTCTGGGATTAGTGTACCCTAAGGTGGTTCAGCGATACTTCTTGGTAAGTGATGCATCAATACATAAGCCGGAGTTTTTTTTTGTTTTTTTTGCTAGGCTAATGCTAGCATAAAGATTTGAACAGGTTCTAGATTAGTTTATTGTATGACTGAATATCGATTACTAGTTTGAACCATTCCAAACCTTTACACTTTTTCTTTCTACTTTCCCACCTTTTTGAGATTTTGCAAATAGACAGTTATAACATCCTGACGATCCAATGGTACAGTAGGCCAACAAAGTTCAGACTAAGTGGTTATCTGAGGAATACAGGGTCTTTAGTGTATTTATCAGAGCAGCAGTTACAGTAGCTAGGCAATTTTAACGTTAGCATAGACCACTATCTAACTACTGTCATTGTCCGGTGTCTGGTCTCAGGTTTCCTCAAGCACACCCACATGCTCTTCCTGAACGAGAAAGCCACTGGGCTCCAGATCAAAGAGTTTGCCCGTAAAAATGCTGCCAATGCCCTGTCAATAGCCAACTTGCTGATGGGCGTGGCATCTATTCTCAGCAGTCTGAACGGGTGAGTAAACACATGTTGTGTTTTTTTGGGTGCCTTGAATTGTTGGATCCCGTTGCCCCCAACATTCATGGCAAATCCTGCCTGTTTTTGGGTTTGTTATACCTGGTTGAATATGGCTTTAATCAATAGCAGAGTGTAACACATACTGCAATGGTTAAGTAAAAAAAATACATATTCAGAAATTTTTTGAAACAATCAAATGTGCTATTAGATGAGGCTCAGGTAAAAACACTGATAAGTACAACTAGTATCTCACTTATAGTAAAGTTTAAGTTATAGCATAATAAAGTTTAAGGTATGATTTAGTTAAGGACAGTTATTGTTTTTTTCTGCTTAGCAATATTCCATTGTTTTATTTGTGTAATTCATTCATATTTGAGTAGTTTTTTGATAGTTTGCAGGCAAATCACCTGCCACTTTTGTTGTTTTTCCTTAAGGCACCACTATGCAGCGTGCTGGCTGGTTCTGATAGGGTACCTTCTGGACTTGGCAGATGGGGCTGTTGCCAGGCAACTGGATGCTTGCTCTGCTCTAGGTGAGTAGAGTGGGCCCTGAGTTTTTTGACCGGAGCTCAACGTACATGGGACCACTGGTTTGATCCTTACGATTACACGGCAAACGTGGCTCTACTTTTAGCTCACATTCGATTTTAGAAGGAGATCGACATATATAGTAAACACACGCTGATACAGACAAGCAGGCATGACCTTGCTTTAGAGTTTATGTCATGCCTTATTAATAGCTGTTTACGACACTAATCGAGTTACAAAGCCCTTGTTTGAAGTCACAAGAGAGCTCATTGGCCTCGTCATAATGCTCTCGATCAAAGTTGTTATGCCTCTGCATGAAACTTTTTAAATTGCACAGCAGTTGTCAATTTCTTTCAGCAGCATAATAACATCAAACGTGCTATTTGTGCTGAAAAATCCAGGGTGAGCAAATTATCTCGTAATTTAATTTTCCCCAAATAGCTCACAATGCAGGTGCACTGAACAATGTGTTATCATATGCACATTTCTCAGGCTCTGTTTTTCTGTATGACTTTGCAGGTGGTCGTTGTTATGCCCCACCCTTTTTTCCGGTCAATTGAACAATTACTTTCCGATTAAGCAGCTTAATGCCAGAGGGATCATGCTCCAATTGTTGGTTTGATCCTGTTGCTTTGACCTCTCTGCGTGTGTGGAATTGCCCAAATTGTCTGCCGAGCTGTGGAATTCCATGCTGTTGATTTGAGCTGTTGTTGGAATCGGCTCACACCCATGGCATGGTCCGTGCCCCTCTTTGGATAAAGGAACTGAGATATTTGGGAATGTTGTTTACAGAACGTTGGCCTGTTGGGCTGACATAGGATTTTTTTAGGTCGTATAACACACACACACACACACACACACAAAACTAAAACACAAACACATGTGCATTGCATTCTACACAACACACAAAATGTGGGCTAATGCGTACGCACAGTTACCCACACAAGTGCATTGCCAATTGGCAAGAAAAGTAGGCCACCCACAGAAAGACTGACCTGTCTGGATGCCATGTTATTCTCTCCACTTCATGGAGGGTCGTACAAGGCCACAAGCTCAGGCCTTTAATTCCATATCAGGCTCTATCATTTGGGACCCTCCATTATACAGCGGTGTTGACAACCTATTCTAATGACACAAGGCCATGACCAGGGGTTGTTATATTAGCAAGCCCGTGGAAACTAAAATATGTTTTGTCATCCGTCCATCAGTCCCGTTGGGTTTCTGATCCTCAGGTGCTAAGCTGGATGACTTCGGAGACTTCACCACGTTCGGGATCGCGACATCGTTGCTCCTGCGAACCCCGGACCTAATGGACAACATCCTGTGCATGTGCTATGTCATGTCTGTGTTTGTGCGACTGGTCTTCTATAGTAGTGGTAAGTGATATTATGCTTTTTGAAGTTTATTGTTATTATTATTATTTTATGTATTCATACAGGGGTGACTAACTGACTGCACATCTAATTGATCCTAATTCTAGATGATTTTCATTAAATTTTGCTGCCAAGCCCCAAGATGGTCTAATATTGTTTAAAACTATAAACTTGAATAGTTTTTACAGCAGCACTTAAGCCCATCGTGTGTGTGTGTGTGTGTGTGTGGTTGTTGCGTCTTCCAGGAATCCCCTTCATGTATCGTGGCCTGCCTTGCATCTACTCGTCGGCCATCTTGGCCTGCCTGTCTCTCCTGACTGGAGGGAACATGGCGGTGCTTCGCCTGACTGCCGTGGCCATGATCCTCTTCATGGTCAGCCAGACCTTCTACCCCCACGACAGGGTGTTGGAGTCCCAGGCCTGGAAAAAGGCAATCTATGCCGGAGGTACAAGCACATAGAAGTCTAGTCTCAGAAACGCAAAAGAAAAATAAATTTGTCCAATGAAGGACGTGTACTGTACACGCTTTCCATTACTCCTCAAGAGTAATTATGGATGCTTGCCAATAGATGACAGCCTTAAGTTGCATAACTGTCTCAAAACAAATCCGTGATCTCGTAGAACTTGTTAATCTTTTAAATCCATGTTTAAGTGGTTGTTTCCCCCTAAACAAGAGCTTTGTAATAGAGATTGCATACCAAGAGATTGGAAAACCCCATCAACAGAATATACACATATACATATAAATACATATAATATACATTCACCTCTTAAATGTTTTTTATTTTCATTTTCTTTCACAGGAATCGTGATGGTTTTCTGCTCCTCTTTCCCGTCGGCGTGTGTCTACTACCTTCTATGGTCTGTGTCCTACATTTTGTTCCCCACAGCCCTTTGGAGCTGTAAAGTATAAAAGGAAGGGGGACGGGAGGCTCGCTAAAGGCCACCGTCCTGCTGAACCACAGCTCCCAGAAAGCCTTTGCTCTCTGCTGACCTGTATGAAGGATTCACACTAAATTCACCACCAGGGGGAGCTCTCTCTGTAGCCTTGTTGGTTTTGGGGGGTGACCACTCTACAGAAACCTATTTACGAAGGGAGGTATGAAAATTGTTTTGAAGAATTTTTTAACTGTTGGTCCAGATTAAGATGTACATCTCTGTTTTATAATTTTTTTTTTTGGGCTACAGAATGGTAAATCATGATTTTATTGGACAATACTTGTAGGAATGTTTTTGGCTGGTATCTATGGTCATCACAGCATTTCTGTTTTCTACTTTAGATCATCGTTTGACATTGCAAATGGTGTGTTCTGTCACTTAATGACTTTGTAATTGTCACACTTCCTTCAAAACGTATGATAATACTCAAAAGAGTTAAATAACTACAAAATTCTAGAACAAACATTTTTCTGTGCTTGAATAGTAAGGCTTACAACCTTCACATGTTAACATTAGAGGTGAATTAGTAGTTTCACATTAACACTAGGGAGAAAATAGCGTGAATTTAATTATTTTGTCCTGCCCTTATGAATTCCAGTAGACCTTAGTAACTGCTACTATATCCAACAACATTTTTATTTTCAAAAATCATATTAGAATCCTGTTACACATTCATGATGTTCTGACAAGTTGATGTAATTTGTGTGGTACCCAGTGACCATCTTATCAATACATTGACAATTCCTTCAACTCGCAATTATCATCTTTCAAAGTTGTTATATCCTGGGAGTATTGGCACTGTGGAAGCGACTCTGTCAACCACCATATGCATGTGTGGGCACAAACAATTGAGTGTACTGTATTGTAAGGTTTATTCGTCCGTGGGCGTTCATGGGGAATTCGCAGTAACGCCAAATACACCTTATTTCAGTCAATATATTGGCTCAGCATTCAAGTTGAAATTACACGGGTTAGGTTTTATTTGACATTATTTCCTTCATGTGATTATCTAGTAGGTGCACTTATTCTTACCCTCTGTTTTAAGAGGCTTGGGATGCTCTGATATTGTCAGTATTTTGTTTGAGACCAGTCCTATTTGAAGAGGACTTGGCATTATTGGGGGGGGGGGGGGGCAGTTGGTGTTTTTTTGTATATAGAGTGATCCATGCGATTTTCCAGTGCTTTACTTTAATGAACAGTTGTATCATCTTGTCGGGAGTCTTTATGAAAGAAAAGGGCTCTGATCGATTGGAGAGTTTCTTCTTATTTTCACTTCCTTGTCATATGCTGTTTTGAAAACATTGGTCACGGGTTACGAAAGGTTAAAAAAATAAATTTGCAATGTATGTGCACAAAACTGAAGACCAGAATCACCTGACACAATGCTTTCAGGAGTGCCTCTGTGGGTTATCCAGTTCTGATAAAGGCACAAGTGTAATATGCATGCTAAAGTAAAACAGGTACTACTGCATTGTACTCTCCCAGTGGTCAAACCAGAACTGTCATATGAATGTCTGTATTTTTAATTATGTGAATTTTTGACAATAAATAAAAACGAAAAGGATGATCCACAACTTCCATCTTTAAAAAACAAAAAGTTTTATTTTGTCTTGATTTTTAACCTGTGGAATGTGAGTTGGTGAATGTAAACTGCATGAGACAGAAATTGTGTGGAAAAAGGCACTTTTTTGTTTTGAGGTGTAGCATTTTAATTGCGGGCTTTCCGTTTGACTTTGACCTCAGCGGGAATTATCTAAGGGAACACCCCTGCCTTTTTACTGTACTCATAGACATCTATGGGCTCTGAGGAGCGGAGGGCTTGGGTGCCTGCCAGGTAGGTGTAGGATTTCAGCAGCTTTATGGTGGCGGAGAAAGCCGGTCGGTCCTTGAAGTTCAACATCCAGCAGTATTTCATAAGGTCATACCTGGTCAGCCAACAGAGGACACCCTGATATAACTACTGAAGCAAATAAGGGCATTCAAAAAATCATTTTATGAAAACAATCCAATCCGTTATTTATACTGTATGGCAACAATCTTACTAGCTAGCTTGTTAGTGTGAAGATATTAAAGCCCCCGTAAAGGAACCATGAAATTTATATTTTTATAAATCATATTTAGATATAGCTCTTTTCCAAATACAACACAATTACAACTATTGTTGTGTATAGTACACTTACAGAGGTACTCCACAGTTCACTGGCCTCTTCATCCGGTAGGATTTCTGGAGTTCTGTTAGCACAGATAGGGGCTCAAGCTCAGGAAATGGTGGAGAGCCTGAAAACAAACATTACAAATTAATAGAGAACAAGGAAAATATATATGAAAATATATACGTAGTCCCTAAAATGATGGTAAGAAAATGCAATTACCCAATGTGATTAGTTCATACAGCAAGATTCCAAATGACCATCTAAATAAAAAGCATAAAAATAAATGTAAATTTCAAGAATGAGAAAAAAACACAAGATAAACGTAATGACATAGAAGCACGATCCAATTTGTGTCGTCGTCCACTCCCCGCCCGCCGACCCACACACGTCACGCACACGTCGCTCCTGTCCGTGGTTGGCTGTTCCATCAGCCTCTCGGGAGCCTGCCATTTCAGAGGCACGTCTGCTACTCTCCTCCTGGCGGCCGACGACTCCTTCTGACGCCCTGCGAACGCCACAGCCAATCCAGACAGCCTGGCGGTGAGCCCCGGGCCAATCAGGACGTTCCTGGCCGCCACGTCACCGTGGACCAGCCTGTGCACTGACCACAGGTAGTCCTAGAGAACACAGAGTGTCTGTGGTCATGGTGGTTGTTTTTGATCGTTTTCTTTTTGAGTATTAAATGGGAATCAGTCCACCCAAAATGAAGTGGCTCACCAGTCCAGCTGCCACCTGTTTCGCCACCAAAAACACAGATCTTTCGGAAAAGTGCTGCAACGAATCGCCTCCCTCAAAATCCTCCTGTGTCTACAGGATAAGTAGGTACTACATGGGTTCAGGGGTCAATTAATGGTCATCACAACTGAGCCTATACTGTATGACATTTAATGCCTTGTACCTCCCAAACAGTGAAGAGGAACCTGCTAATCTTCAATGTTTTCAATGTGAAGCATCTTTGGGTTTTAGTTTTAAAGCGCTACATAAATTAAATGTATTGACACATCATCATCATCATCATCATCATCAGTTTTCCCGGAGCCGCTCTCCTACCTGTCTGTGAGCCCAGAGGAAGTGAAGGAGGTTCCCAGGAGTGCAAGCCTCCAGGACAAGGTACATGGGCAGCCGCTGGGTCTGACAACACAGCATCCCTACCAGGTTCTCATGTCGACACACAGTGGCGTGGAACAAAGCCCATTCCACAAACTCCTCAGCCTTCGGTTGGTTAGGGCCCTCTGGCAAAGCCAGTTCAGAAATGTAAGTATGAAATACAATTTCTTGACAACTTTCAGATCAAACGTGTATGTTTAGTAAATCTTTTCAACTGTAGCAATTCAATTGGAATAAAAAAAACAACACATTGCCCATCTACTTTGTAATCTGGATAAGATCAAACAGAATTTTATTTTCCAGACTGCCACTCATTATTTCCTGTACAGTTCTCTGCCTGTATGTGTGTTTTGGATGAGGAAGGATTGGATGACATTTAATGGGATATCATTAAGTATTGCCAGCAAACAAAGGGTCACACTTTCACCAACTTTCTTTAAAGTTTTTATGTATAGAGTTAAGTTAACAACAACTTAACTCTTTATGTATAGAGTTAAGTTAACAACAACTTAACTCTTTATGTATAGAGTTAAGTTAACAACAAGTTGCAACATCTTCCCTACCTTTTAGTGTCTTCACCACCACAGCAGTTGAGGCCCCCTCTTGTTTCAGACTGCCATTGCAGATGGGGCCATAGTGGCCAGCCTGCCAGAACTCTATCCCCTCCAAAGTACATGCTGTGGGAATCTCCCAGGGGCGCAACGCATCTTGGAGACCAGGAGGAACACTAGGCACAGTGCTCATTGGCAAAAACTCCTGACCTGTTTAATACAACGGTCAATGTTTACTATGGGAGACAGGAGGGTTCCCTGACTAATCCAAAATAGACTAGAATACAATAGACCCTCCGGACTAAATCTTGAATTCAGACAAACCTATAACCTGTAACATTGATGAATTGATTTCAGTCACCCACAAAATACATGTTAACACTGCATCAACAGCATGGTCGCACAATTATTACTGTGTGTGGTTTACCATTAGCGTGAGCAGGGGCAGGGGAAGTTGTGTGTTGTTCTGTTCGTCGCCGTTGAACAAGACTGCAAAAGATT
The DNA here is from genome assembly GCA_026901105.3 of Galaxias olidus. NCBI lineage: Eukaryota > Metazoa > Chordata > Actinopteri > Galaxiiformes > Galaxiidae > Galaxias > Galaxias olidus. The sequence continues at coordinate 268,204 of JAPMUY010007846.1, read as the reverse complement.
AGAACCACCACAACCAAAGTGCTGAGAGACAGGAGTACAGGGATGATGATCACAGTTGTTTCATCCGACCCTTCCTCATCTGAAACACACATACAGGAGGAGAGCTAGATGTACATGGAGTGACAGTCTGTACGTTAGATGAGAAAAAAACTATTTTATTTTCCAAACTAGATGGGCAATGTTTTACTCCAATTGAATTGCTAAATATTCATGTTTGATCTAAAAGAAAATCAAGAATTTGTATTTGATACTTACTACAAAGAGGCCCTGCTGTATAATTTTTAGCATTTTGTCTGCACATCCATAAGGGACAGCGGCTACTCAGCATTTCTCACATCTTGAAGAAAAAAAAACATGCCCCAAGAAACTCGCACATCATGAAGACAGAGCACAATAATTGGTGAGCATGAGAATTATGCTGACAACAGGCATATGCATTTGAGCAGAATAAACAAATTGTTTGACACCAAGCAAATGTTGGTATGTTATATTGGATGCCTCACAAAAACGCATAGAGAGCTTTACAACAAGATGTTTGCAATTGTGGGAATTAACACCCGAGAAGCCTACCTGGCACCTGGTTTCCCACCTCTAGAGCTCCAACAATCACTTGGCTAAGTGATCCCGGTGAACAATGGGAATACAGCACTTGTAAATTCAAGTGTGATAAATAATAACACTGGAAGCTCAAGTTTTGGGGAAACAAAAATCCCCCATGTCAGACGTTGATGCTTGTACGGGCAGTGACCAAGGTAGTCTGCTGGGCAAGTTGACTGAGTGTTAATTATTAACCAAAATGGGTACAACTGAAAGTCAACTGCTGTAGCTTGCCTACCAGCTGTGACGGGAGCTGTTTTTAACAATTCCCTCCGAGGGCTCAGTAATAGGGTGCAACATAGGCCCACCCTGCACATTTAGGAGTTTACACAAAATGGTTACTTTGCAGGTTTGGAATGCTGACTGTATCCCTTATGTTATTTCTGTAATAAATAGGGTCGTGGATATTGTGTATATAAAAAACGAAACCGTTAATGTTAAATGAGCGAGATAAGATCAAATCAAAAATCCACAAAATCGTAAAAACACAAAATTATAAATGTTGGTTTGACTTTCAGGATCAGCTTACATGCTTCAATGTTCCTAAGCAATGCCATTTGAAATAGGCCAACGTTTTAATAAAACAATCTGATCGGTGTAACCTATAGGGCACAGCTACCACTGCACTAGGAGGTGAAGTCAATTAACTGTTGACGGGTGCCACAGACATTTCGAATTTTGGCAGCTTGTTTCCTTTTCCTATAATACAAATATAATTTTCAGATTAAATAGCAATAGGGTCTACAATGACCATTTTCTGAAAACAAGCGAACCTGTAAAAGGTTGTAAGGTTTTGTTACTTCTGTGGTCTCTTAAATGTTATGTGTAGACCACAAGATGGCGCAGCTGTGCAGGGAATATCAGCAGCTACTCGGTCAAAAGCTTGTATCGTCTAAAATGAACCGGTTTATGGAGCAAACAGGTGCTACTGCAGCATTGCACCCTGTCTCAACCATCACCACAACTATATTACTTTCGAGCGTTTCAGTCGTCTTCTTATTGGTTAGTGAATATGAATTTGGTTATGAAAAGTTCATTTACCAAAGCGTATGGGCGACATCACTTTGCTATAGGGGCCAGGGCGTGACATTTAATGCGCACTTTGAACACAGTTTTTAAAAATGTAAGCTCCGCCTTGCTGACAAGCCAAGCAAACAAAACCGAGCACGCTCACTGAGTAGGAAGAAGTGTATCCGCCCTTTCTACTGACCATTGGTTGATTTGCAGTTACAACCCAGCCGCTGATTGGAGGACACCTTGGCAGTCTTTTCCAAGCCATCAGAGAAGAGCAACACTGCAAAAATTATGAGAAAGTTGTTGTTGGCATTGCATAAGTTTTTACCGACTGTATTTTGCTGTTGTTAACGCAAGAAACCTCAAGAAGTATGTCCCGTAAAAACTCCACAGCTGCTGTCGACAGCGCGCTCTGAACCGGCTGACTAGAGAATCACGTTCCCAGTTGTTACCAGGCTTGCATCTTGCCGGGGCCAGGTATGTTTTTCTGTTTCCAAGGAATGCGTTGCCACTGATGTCATATCGGAGGAGGGCAGAACAGGTGCGCCGAGCCAACTTCAAGTAAAGAATTAAGGAATTGAACGTCGGACGTGGATTTACGCATTGGTTCGCCGTCTATCCGGAGTTAGGTTTTACTTTGGAACTACATTTGGAAGCTAATTCTTATGGATATTTTTTTCAAGTACTTATGTATTTCGCTGGGGTAACTACGCTGATCTGTCGGTTTTGTAGCTTTTCGGGCTTCTGGTGTGTATTGTAGCCATAGCGTACGTTCACAATTCTCCTATATCGATCATACTTGAATAGGCTGTTTGGGTCTGCGCAGAAACTAAACAATCTATTGCTCCGCTCAGAAGTTGTAGGGTTAACCGCTGTGGACCAAGCATTTCGCACCAGAGACGCGCCAGCTGCTATCCTCACGATTGATCTCACCTTCTGCGGCAACACGAACGCAGTCTCTTGCGTCCCTTCAGACAGGTGATGCTTGAATAATTTAATCAATGGAATGACTAAAGATTGTTCTTACTGCTTCGTTTTTAAACGACTGATTTTCGAGCAATGGAACACTATACGGAGCTTATTGCAGCATCTACACAGCATCAATGATTGTGCGTGATTGCGTCTTTAAGGAGTAAGAAGCTGGTCTCGTATTAAAATCAGTTATCAACCTAACATTGAACTGTAGGGTTTAAAAGAGAGACCTTAACAATGTCCAAAACGCTTAAGAAGAAGAAGCACTGGTCCGGCAAAGTACAGGAGTGTGCGGTGTCGTGGGGGAATTCGGGGGAATTGAGCTCCGTGGTGGAGGTGCAAGGAGGTGCTGAACTAGGAGAGTTCCCGAACCTGGGCCAGATTATTTCGGAAGCCATGGTTTGTCACGTTGGAAGACTTCCCAGCACTGGGGACGTACTACTGGAGGTTAACGGGACCCCAGTCAGCGGACTGACTAACCGCGACACACTGGCTGTCATACGACACTTTCGGGAGCCCATTCGTCTGAAGACTGTAAAGCCAGGTAGGGCTTTGATTTGTGACACACACACACACACACACACACACACACACACACACACACACACACACACACACACACACACACACACACACACACCATTTATTAAGGAGTAAAGCGAGGCATCTGCCCTGCATGGAAGAGCGTAACCCACATAGAGGTCAGGTTGACCGCAGGTTTAGCTAGAGTTGGCTGGAATAGAATAAGATGGTTTTAGGTAACTCCTTAATGTTGAGACTCAGTTTGACCTGAAGGATTAATGTCAAGAGCAGATATGTCTGTGTGTGTGTGTGTGTGTGTGTGTGTGTGTGTGTGTGTGAGAGAGAGAGAGAGAGAGAGAATGAAAGGAGAGCAGACATGCTGTATCATAAGCTGTAGTAATGCTCTGTGCCCGGCTCTATGCTTTGTGAGTGCCCCAGAGGGTGCTGACTATATGACAGCCTGTCGGGACGTGTGTGTGTGTGTGTGTGTGTGTGTGTGTGTGTGTCCTCTGTATTTGCTGCCTCACACTGCAGTGCTACGCTGCCAGGAAAGACTAGGCAGGAGTGGGGGAAGACCCAGTCAGGGTTTCTGCCAACCATCTTGGCACGCTTCCCTTTCAAACTCGGGGAGTGTCTTAAAAGCTAGCAGCTGAGTGAAATGTGCGTCTAAAATCCTCTTGGGATACTTGCATTTTTTTGGGGGTATCCATTTTCTATTCTTTCTTCCCATTGTTCTTCTCTGTAGTCCTCCTCACACATCAAGGCATTCCTAGCAAGCTGCTGTCTCTACAATGTTTTTACTGGAAAAAAAGAATGAAGTCTTTTTGACACGGGACGCGAGGGGGGGTCCCAAACTTCTAGTCGAGGCTATGTAACAGATGGAAAGATTTGTATTGCATTGATGTACGGTAAAATCTTTAGAGTGGGATGGGGGAGGCAGATGCAATGCGCCAGCACTGTGTGTGTGTGTGTGTGTGTGTGTGTGTGTGTGTGTGTGTGTGTGTGTCTGTCATACAGTTGCTTGCGAGCCAGCGAGGCTTTTTGATAGATGCTCTTGCAGAGTGCGCCACTCTGTGAGCACTCAGAGAGGGGGTTTGTTAGTGAAAAGCCGGCCGACCTGTCAGCCAGCTAGCTTCACGCAGCCCCGCAGCCTTTTACAGGTGAGTCCAACTCTTAATTGATTCAATTACATTCTCAGCTCCCTGGGCTTCTGTGCTGGCCTGCTCGCTGTGACTCACCGAGAGACGAGCTTCGTTGCGTGTGCGTGCGGGCGTGCGTGCGTGCGTGACGCTGATGCACCTCGCTGCCGATCGAACCTCCGCTTCGTGGGTGTTTGTTTGGTAGGTATCCATGCAGCTTCCGGTCCCCTCCGTCTCACAGACTTGTTCCGTGGAGTCGAGCCAGTACATGGTGTCAAGCCTGGATATGTGTTCCCTAGTTGTTTATAGGAAATGGTGGAATGTAAATACTCAGAGATCAAATTCCTCCACCTACCTAGTGATTGAGACTAAAGCAGCGGCTCCAGGTTGTTGTTGGTGGATTTAGCCTAGAGGAAAAACAGTGTTTCCTAATAATGTATCCCTTCATCCCTTCAAGACCCCCTACTGGTCCTGAATGATATTTCTAATGATATGAAGCTTACCCAGAGGTCCAATATACCGAGCAGACAGAAACATGTAACAGAAAGCCATTGGTGCAGCTAGCAAGAAGCCTCCAATGATTCTCCGTTCGCTATGCTAATGCTATCCATTGCATTACTTGGTGTCAGTGACATTATCCAGGCTAGCCAGACCTGTGGAGGCTATATCGCCATAGGCTGGGCTGCTTGTCTCACGATCGCTGTGTGTGTGTGTGTGTTTGCGTGTTGGTGTATATCCATCCCCAGCACTCATGTTTAATTCACACTCCATTCTTTATTGATGGCCCCTCTGTACCTTGAAGAGTTGGCAGGCAACGGGCATCTAATGTTAGTATGGCTGGCGTGCTAGGTTTAAATTGCTGCCGGTTGGGTTTAGGATTGGGATGAGGGATTGGCTGTGGGGTGTTAGGGGTCAATCGTTTGTGTCATGGGGCATTCCAAGGGCCCGGGCCATATGTCATCGTAAACATGACGGTCATTTTAAACGACTCAGCCCATGCCTACCTCACACTGGTATTTTTACTCAGGCAGTGGAACAAGGCCATAACTAGTCTAGCCTACGATGACGAATCGATTTTTTTTAAACCTCGGTTTAATGGTCTGGAATGACCCCTGACCTCTGCCGCTCAGTCAGTCAGCTTCAGTATTGATGTGGTGGCTGCTAGAGGACTGGGACTGTTTACACAGAGTTACCACTTATCCAGCGGAGCAGTGGTGGAGGTCATGGAGTTTCAGTTGGCCCCGAACTGTGTACACACACACACACACACACACACACACACACACACACAGAGGAATGTAGCCTTGAGTCTGATTACTCTTAATCCGACTCCATTCTATAGTTATAGCCTGCTGTCTTTTGTGTGTTGTGAAGTGCTGTGTGTTTTTGTATCGGAGCACATTGTATGGTGGTAATAGAAGGACATGGTTCAGTGTAATATGTGTCTCTCGAGGCTTTAAATGTGCAGCCCAATCGGCTCAGCTAAACAAGATCACTGCAGCATTGCTTCTCTCTACCTCCTCCTCCTTCTTCTCTGTTTTTCTCTCCTCGTCTTTCTGACGGTTCCATTTATTTATTTATTTTTGTTATTTCTCTGTCTCACTAGTTTTCCCTATTTTTTTTTTTTTTACTCTTCCACCCTCTGCTGTTTTGGCTTCCTCCCTTATCCCTCAGTCCTTTCTTCCACTCCCTCGTTCCCTCGCTCCCTCTCGCCCCGCAGCTCCGCCAAAGCTCCATCTATCACTCTGAGTGAGTGTTGCGTTCATCAAAAGTAAACGTAGCCGTAGATCTCATTCTGATCCGCCGCCATCCAGCTGTGCTTGTGTGTGTTTTTGAGTTGGCTGATTGAAAAGACCTAGGTTCACTCTGAAGGGCCCTGCTACTCGCCTGAGGGAGTCCAAGCTCCAGACTTCACTGGCTGAGGCAATAAACAAAATGACACCAATGTGCACACCATAACACACACACACACACACACACACACACACACACATTAAACGTTCAGTCGGATTATCTGTAACCAAACCTGTAAACATCCTCATTGAGGTCCCTAGGAGGCAGGCAGGTGATTCCAGATATTGACAGGTAACCTAAAGAGTGCGGACAGAGATTGGATGAGGAGGGGCTGTGTTGGTGCCTGGTGTTGAAAGTGAGAGAGGGCTGGGTGGGTTGAACCATCGATTGCTGTCTCTGGAGGGGACTGCTCGTTCTGCTCTCATTAGGTTTAATGGATAGCCAGTCCAGTTTGTGCTGCTACAGAACCTCTCCTCTCCCTCTCCCTCTCCCTCTCCCTCTCCCTCTCCCTCTCCCTCTCCTCTCTAAGGCTAGACCAGGAACTAACAGGCTATGCACGTTTCGTAAACACGCAATTTGGCGCTATCATGCCTGGTGCGATACGCCTGCATAGAAGTGGCTGTAAAAGTGCCTTGCTTTCGATATATCACCTCTCTTATCCATTAGAGGTAGTGATTTGTGGGGAAACCACGGGGCACTTAGAGGCCGCTCCTAGTAGAGCTGGAGCTGTTTCAACTGGAGAAGGATCTGGGCTGATTAACATGCCGTCTTGCGCTGCTGCTGCTGTTGGTTTTTGTTTTCGATTTCTGACATTTTCATGAGTATCTCCTATGTGTTTTTTTCCCAGCTATCACGGCTGTGGCTTTACCCTTGAGTACTGGCAGTAGTACCTGCCCTAGTAGTACCTGCCCCAGTAGTACCTGCCCCAGTAGTACCTGCCCCAGTAGTACCTGCCCTAGTAGTACCTGCCCTAGTAGTACCTGCCCTAGTAGTACCTGCCCTTGTAGTACTTGCCCTAGTAGTACCTGCCCTAGTAGTACCTGCCCTAGTAGTACCTGCCCTAGTAGTACCTGCCCTAGTAGTACCTGCCCTTGTAGTACCTGCCCTAGTAGTACCTGCCCTAGTAGTGCCTGCCCTAGTAGTACCTGCCCTAGTAGTGCCTGCCCTAGTAGTGCCTGCCCTAGTAGTGCCTGCCCTAGTAGTGCCTGCCCTAGTAGTACCTGCCCTTCTAGTACCTGCCCTAGTAGTACCTGCCCTAGTAGTACCTGCCCTAGTAGTACCTGCCCTAGTAGTGCCTGCCCTAGTAGTACCTGCCCTAGTAGTACCTGCCCTAGTAGTGCCTGCCCTAGTAGTGCCTGCCCTAGTAGTACCTACCCTAGTAGTACCTGCCCTAGTAGTACCTGCCCTTCTAGTATCTACCCTAGTAGTGCCTGCCCTAGTAGTACTTGCCCTAGTAGTACCTGCGTTAGTAGTGCCTGCCCTAGTAGTACCTGCCCTTGTAGTACCTGCACTAGTAGTGCCTGCCCTAGTAGTGCCTGCCCTAGTAGTACTTGCAGTGTAGTAGTACTAATAGTCGCATTAGTAGTAGTACCTCCAGTGGTAGTAATAGTGTAATTAGTGGTAGTACCTGTCCATCCATCCATCCATTAGCTATACCGCTTATCCTTTTGCAGGGTCGCGGGGGGGCAGGAGCCTATCCTTATCCTATCCCAGGTAGTACCTGTAGTAGTGGTAATTGTGTCATTAGTAGTTGTGCCTGCAGTAGAATTAATAGTGACATTAGGAGTAGTACCTCCAGTGGTAGTAATAGTGTCATTAGTAGTAGTACCTGCAGTAGAAGTAATATTGTCATTAGTAGTAGTACCTGCAGTAGTGGTAATAGTGTCATTAGTAGTAGTACCTGCAGTAGTAGTAATTGTGGTATTAGTAGTTGTACCTGCAGTAGAAGTAATAGTGTCATTGGTAGTAGTACCTGCAGTAGAAGTGATATTGTCATTAGTAGTAGTACCTGCTAATAGTGTCAAAAGTAGTAGTACCTGCAGTAGAAATTATAGTGTAATTACTTGTACCTGCTAATAGTGTCATTAGTAGTAGTACCTGCAGTAGTGGTAATAGTGGTATTAGTAGTAGTACCTGCAGTATAGTTAATAGTGTCATTAGTAATAGTACCTGCAGTAGAAGTTATAGTGTCATTGGTAGTAGTACCTGCAGCAGAAGTAATATTGTCATTAGAAGTAGTACCTGCAGTAGTAGTATCTGCAGTGGTTGAAATAGGTGTCTGCAACAACAAGCCCAAATTGGCCTTCTCTGAGCTGTCTCAGGCACCAAATAAGCCCCAGGGTTTTTCTATAACTATGGCTGCCCTTAGCGTGCCTATAGTGGCGAAAGAAAGAACCACTTCACAAGGCCAATTCTGCAGTGAAATCTGTGTCGCTTTCCCCTCCAGCCCTTCCAATTACCTCTGAGTTTTGTCTCTCCTAAACGGAATCTCCCGACACTACCCAGCCTGTGTCAAATGCCAGCATATAATGGCACTGCACACACATACACGCACACACACACACACGGACACGCGCACGCGCGCGCGCAAGGCCTAGTAGTTTTTCTACTTAAACCGTGCAAGTGTTTCCCTCACAACAGGCCTTGAATGTAGAACGTAATGAAAACACTTTCTCTCTCTCCTCTCTTTTTAAAGAGCTCCCGTTTAAAGAGTGGCAGCCCACGGCGCTGTCATAAGTCAGACGCTTCGCAACAATGAATGTTGCGTCGCTGTCACTTTAGTGTGTGTGTGTGTGTGTGTGTGTGTGGGAACAGGGGAAAGAGAGTAGATCAACACAACAAAGAAGCAAAAATACATGCTGCTATTATTATTGTTTTTATGTATTTCTTTATTGTAATGATTCAATGAGTGTAGCACTTTTTGAAAGGATGAATGAAGTGCTTTTAACAGATTGCCTCTGCAGGGAATCCCAACGCTATAGTCTGGAGAGTTCAATGAGCTGATAACCATCACTGTCATGGCCCATAAAAGTGAGTGGGAACATAAGCGTCAACCTCCACAAACGGAATCTCCATCCTTCTTCCCCTACACACACACACACACACACACACACACACACACACACACACACACACACCTTTGGCATCGAGGGCACTCAGCATTCCATATGCATATGGAGAGTCACTGTCGGTTTTATCTCCTCTGTGCTCACCCTACTGCATCCCATTAGGTGTGTGTTTGTGTGTCTGTGTGTGTGTGTCTGTGTGTGTGTGTGTGTGTGTGTGTGTGTGTGTGTGTGTGTGTGTGCGCGTGTGTGTGTGTGTGCGTGTGTGTGTTAGTGTGTGTCGCAGCGGTGCACCTCTGTGACATCCTCCTCCTCCTCCTCCTCCTCCCCGAGCCCCTCCTGTTCCGGCTGCACTCCTGGCTCTTTTCCCATCCCTGTCACACTCCTCCTCTGCTACCTTCCCTCCTTCTCCATCCTTCTCTCTCCTGCTCTCCTTCTCTCTCCTGCCCTCTTCTTCTCTCTCCTGCTCTCCTTCCCTCCTCCCGCTCTCCTTTTCTCCACCCCACCATCCGTCAGCAGCCGGGGAGCGAGGAAGCGAGCGGATGGGGCGCGTCGAGGCCCCCAGACTGCAGCGGCTGCTGCTGCGAATACCAAAGCATCCCCCCCTCCCTCCCTCACAGCTGCCTCTCCTCCTCCTCCTCCTCTTCCCCTTCTTCATCTCCCTCTCTCTCCGCCCCTGGCTCTGCTCCAGTCCCACTGCACCAGCGCCTCTCTCCCTCCTCCTCCTCCTCCCTCAATTTCTCTCTCTCAGTTTCACCTCCACCCTCCAGAGCAGAGTCCACGCACTCCAACCAAACCCCAGTGGGGAGGACTCGTTGAGGGGGCTTCCCAGCCGGTCTCGGTAGCCTGGTGGTCCAGGTGCTTCCAGAAACGCGGGGCGGACTCTGAAAGCCTCTGACGGAGAGGTGCGCCCCACGTTTGGGGAACGGAGACGGATGGGGAGGGTCACGACGGAGTCCCGGGGAGGCTGCTGTTGACTCCTCTCTGTCAGGACAGGTCCTCAGCTGATCGGTGGCCCCGTGGCTCCATTGTCCTAGCGAGCGTTAGCCCCCATCAACACGGCTAAGCTAGTAATATGAATAAGCTTACTGTTTTGGCTCACTGCTATGCTAAGCTAAGCTAGGCTAAGCTGAGGCAGGGGGTGGCTGTAACGGCGGTCAGTGTGAATGTGTCGCGCAGTGCAAGCGCGAGCTAATCGGTGGCATTACCATATCAACTGACGACCCCCACTTCCCCCGGTGTCGCGTCCCGCTAAAGCAATTAGCCTCGGCCGCTAGGATGAGCTGAGTCACTGTGAGTGGGGGGGTTGTTCTGGCAGGGAGAAGAGAGCTGGGCAGGCTGAGGGATTTCCCCCCCGGCAATATGCTGTCATGGACGCCCAGATAATTGACCACGGTGACACACACCGAGACCCACACACACACACACACACACACACACACACACACACACACACACACACACACACTCACACACTCACTCAACTGTTCTCGGAGTCAGGCAGGCGTGCTCGATCATCTCCGGCTTAAGTTTAGATGTGACGACGGCGAGCACTTCTGATAGCCAGCCAGTAAGAGCAGAGGAACACCGATGGACAAACAGACCATTGTGTTCTCCACACACACACACGCACGCACACACACGCACACACACTCAACCACCCCAAGATTTTGCCTTCACCTACTAGAGAGAGAGAGAGAGAGAGAGAGAGAGAGAGAGAGAGAGAGAGAGAGAGAGAGAGAGAGAGAGAGAGAGAGAGAGAGAGAGAGAGAGAGAGAGAGAGAGAGAGAGAGAGAGAGAGAGAGAGAGAGAGAGAGAGAGAGAGAGAGAGAGAGAGAGAGAGAGAGAGAGAGAGAGAGAGAGAGAGAGAGAGAGAGAGAGAGAGAGAGAGAGAGAGAGAGAGAGAGAGAGAGAGAGAGAGAGAGAGAGAGCAAGGTTTCAGGGGCAGTGGAGAGAGAGAAGATGGTCTGCTTGTGAAGAGGCTCAATGCTCTGGAGTCCCACAGGGGGTGCGGTTCAACATCGTCCTGGCCTCTCCCGGCTGGAGGGGTGGGGGGGGGGGGGCTCTAACACGGAGAGGTGGGGCCTTTGTGAAGTGGCCCACTCGTCACTGCAGACACACTGAAGGACGAGGGGGCAGCTGGCTTCTGCTGGTGTGTGTGTTTGTCTTTGTATGTGTGTGTGTTTGTCTCTGTATGTGTGTGTGTGTGTGTGAGCGCGCTCTAGTCTCTGTGTATTGATGTGGTGTGTGTGTGTGTGTGTTTTGTCTCTGTGTATGTACGTGTGTGTGTGTGGTTGTGTCAACATCTCCTGACAAGTATTCTCAGTGGCAAAGGGGGCTAGCGGAATTTAACAAGATGTCGAGGTGGCAAGCAAACCCCTGAGGAGGCCAAAGAGAGGAGAGACTGGGACGGGAGGAGGAGGAGGAGAGAAAAGACACTGAGGAGGAGAGACAGAGGAGGAAGGTTAGAAGAGGAGAGACAGAGGACGGAGGGGGAGTAGAGGAGGAGGTAGAGAAAAAGACAGGGAGGAGGAGAGACGGGGACGGAGGAGGAAGGATAGAGGAGGAGGAGGATGAGGAGGAGAGAAAAGACAGGGAGGAGGAGAGACGACAGGACGAGACGGCTCGATCACCGGCCAGAGCCAGGACACTGACAGACGTTTCAGAGAGTGTGTGTGTGTGTGTGTGTGTGTGTGGGGAGGGGAGGGGGGGGAGGGGGGGGGTCGCCTCTAGTCTGCTCCCCTTTGTGATGTCTGACTGGGCCGTTCCCATCTGCGTTCTGGAGAACGGGAGCGGTTGAAGAATGGAGATCCCCCCCCCCCCCCCTTCCCCCTCCTTCTTTAGCTCTCCTCAGGAGATTGGGTGTGCGTGTGAGAGAGAGAGTGAGGCAGGGAGCGTATTTGAGTGTGTGCGTGCATAAGAATGTGAAATTAGGGCAGATTCTTTCCGGATTGTTCTTCAGTTTGAGTGGCCCTTTGAGGCAGCCGTGTAATCCCAGGGAAAGGTGGTGAGTGCGTGTTTGTGTGTGTCTAGACTGGAGCCCCCTTTTTCACTCTCTCTCTCTCTCTCTCTCTCTCTCTCTCTCTCTCTCTCTCTCTCTCTCTCTCTCATATTGTAATTTCCATGGCCACTGTTGTTCGGTACCAGCTCTCTGTTGGAGAGTTATTCATTGCAGGTGTTTGTCTCTGCAGTGCTGTGTTTTTGATTGGTTGGCTACCTATTTCTCCCGGGTTTGTGTGTGTGTGGGAGAGACAGGCATACAGCTTTGTGTGTGTGTGTGTGTGTGTGTGTGTGTGTGGGTTTATTTAGAGATGCCGTGCGTGTTTGCACACCTGTGTGTTTGTTGTGTTTGCACACTACCAGCAGGGCCATATCTGTGTTTGTGCGTTCTTAGGTCAAATATGTCCCCCTCGTCTACAGCCGAGCCTTCAGAGGAGGGTCTGACAGATCTCATTGGCCGAGCCCAAACGCCTCCGTCAGTACACCTGCCCGCTCCACCGGCCGTGCCCGCTCCCCTGCGTGGCGGTGACCGAGAACACTGAGGAGCCGCCCCCCGCCCCACACACACACACACACACACACACACACACACACACACACACACAGACTTGTCATTGGGGAAGAGATAAGGAGGCGAGGATGTCCTCATCGGGATTCACCGGTGTCGCGACCAACCCCAGCCCCTCCTTCCTGGCGTGCTGCTCCAATTTGTCCCGCCTGGCTCGTTACCGTTTCCTAACAGGTTATTGATCGGGTCGACCGCAGCCACTCTCAATCGACGGGACCCGCCCGGATTGCTTCCGCACCCCCCCCCCCCCCTGTTTTCATGGGAAAAAGAAGGACACAGAGGATGTGTTAAGTCACACACATACACACACTTACACACAGGTACACACACTCTCTCTTGCTTTCCCTCACACACACACATGGAGCGAGCACTCATGCACTAACATTTCCTGCTAGGATAGTTAATTAGCCGTCTAGGTGATATGAGGTGACATATGCAAAGCAGGCGATTGTAGCGCCGCATAATATCACGGTGAGCTCTGGGCCCGGTGAGATGTCTCCTGCTCTGCAGCTGTGTCGGGGACTCAAACAGAAGCCCCTCTCCGTATTTGGATCACGGCTCCCAGTCCCCCCTAATAAGCACGCTCCCTCTGATGAACCACAGAGTGGGGCTTAGCTCCTGAGAGGCCCCGTGGAATGACATCAAAACACAATGAGCTGTCCGTGTGTGTGTGTGTGTGTGTGTGTGTGTGTGTGTGTGTGTATGTGTGTGTGTGCGCGTGCACGTGTGTGTGTGTGTGTGTGTGTGTGCGTGCTCAGGTGTGTGTGTCTATACGTTCGTTGTGTGCTGTGCGGTGCGTGCTACAGTGACACACACACACACACACACACACATGCCTCTGTGGCCATCCACTGTATGAAAATATGCACCAAGGTATTGAATGAGTGGTGTGCCTGTATTGACCCTGGCGTTACGGGACCCGTCAATTATTGATCAGAAATACTGAACATGAAATAAAGCGGCACATTAGCAGGTATTATTTCTTCAACGGTCGCCTTCTTCCTCGGACGTTTTCTCTCTCTCTTGTTTGTTGTGATCTCCATGTCATTGTGTTCACGTCTCTCCTTCATTCTCATTGGCTCACTGAGTAGGAGTGTCTTCGCGGACAGAGAGGAGAGCTTTGACCTTTGACCCAGATGCTCCAGCGCTGACTTATGAGTCACCCTCTAACTCTACAGAGGACTGTGTGTGTGTGTGTGTGTGTGTGTGTGTGTGTGTGTGTGTGTGTGTGTGTGTGTGTGTGTGTGTGTGTGTGTGTGTGTGTGTGTGTGTGTGTGTGTGTGTGTTGAATTAGGCTGAACTATGCTGACAAAGAGGCATTTTTAGTTGCAAAGTTTTTTGCTTGTTTTTACAGAATGTGGGGTCGTCACAAGGTGTTGCTCAGCAAAAAATAACGCGCTTTAAAATGTCCGCTGTGTAGCGCCACTGGTCATGTATATATCCTGTATATGACCATTCACCATTTGAAGAGAATAATGTTTGCGATCAATAATCAATTATATTATTGTATACAAGTATATTTATGGATAACAGGTTCCTCTTGTGAAAAAACGAAGGGATTCAGTTGGATACAAGTAGCTAACAAGGTAGACCTTACAATCACGTCAGAACAAAATGTTTCAACTTCATCTCATGGGTGTTGCTTCTTTGTTGGAAATGCTGTCGTGCCTTACAGTCATGGTAAATAATTCAAGTTATCTTTGGATAGCAAGGTAGATGTTTCCAAAGTGTATAGTGTGGTGCATCCACTCCTAAGCATCACGTTTACATTGTTTTTTGAAATTAATTACATTAACCACTTGGAAAGAAGTTGTTTCTTTTTTGCATCATCCTGGTGTTACTGAGACCTGACAATTGTAGTCTTGCATGCAATGTGTCCCTTATTTTGAGAACATTGAACTTCATTTCCCAGAAGCAGCAGCACACAGAGTATGTGTTACCAACGGGTGTTTCTGGCAGAGTCACATCACATTGGTTTGCATTCTCTGAATCCTATCTCAAACATCTAGTCGAGATATTCTTTGCGTGCGTGCGTGCGTGCGTGCGTGGTCTTTCAAGGCCTTGCGGATATGACTCATACCAGTGTTTGTTCTTTCCTCGTCTCGTATTTTTGGTCCGGTGTGTCCCCCATCAGGGGAAGACGTAAACATCATCACACACAACAGACTTCCTGAAGAGCTTCCTTACCTTCCCTGTCAGTCGTGAGGTAGTTCATTCCCATTCATCTTAGAGTATAGATGCCTGTGACGAAAGTTTACCGGCAACGCCCTGGGCTACACACACTTTAGAGAGTCATGTCACAACTCAAAGGTCATGCGTCATCTAGTCCAAATGAAAAGTCTGCCCTGCCAAGAGGAGGAAACGTTCTTCAAATATTCAGAGAATGTCGTTGGGCAACGTTTACGACCGGGCGGCGCGAGCCCGCTCTCCTTCCTCTCACCTTCCTCTCACCACCTGTGTTTACTACGAGGAGGACGTAGTGCCGAGGGCAAGCAGATGCATCCTGCTGAGTGCTTTGCTCAAGGGTACAGCGGCAGCGAAGGTGTCGGGGACCGGTTTGTTGCAGGAGTCTCTGAGGTCAAAGGTCACGGCTCTACGAGGCTGCTGTCGGAGGGAGATAACGCAAGGAGGAGTCTGATGGGTTAGGCTGTCCTCAGAGCCTCTGCGTGGTCGTCATGCGTGCCCCCCCCCCCCCCCCCCCCCCGTCGTCGTCTCGGCTCCAGCGGTTGTTAGGGGAAGCTGAGGCGCTGAAGGGGCCGTCTCAAAGGCCGAGGGCTGAGGGGGAGAGATAGCCGACGGGAGCGCGCTGTCACTGGCGTGTCACTGGAGCTAACCCTCTCTCCCCCCTTCCCTTTCTACCCCTTTCTCGATCCCTCCTCTTTTCCCTCCTTCTATTACCACCCTCCTCTCTGTCTTACACACTCTGTGCCTTTCTTCTCTCCAGCACACCTAGAGCAGAGCCTGCTGCTGGTGACTGATCACTTTGAGATCTGTCCGGACAGACTCTCACCCCGCTCCTGAACCGCTCGAACCATCAGAGCAGCACTTAAAGCCCGGCCGTGTGATCAGGGGCTCCCGGCTGTATCGGAGGAGGGAGGGAGAGAGGGAGAGAGAGGGAGAGGGAGAGAGGGAGAGAGGGAGAGCCTGCTCTAAACTCCTATTTTTGTATGTCTAAAACCTATGTTTTTGAAGGTCCTTTTTTTGCCATTTTATGTTCTCAATTTCAATGCATTAGATACATTTTCCCTGCTTTCCACATCAAGTAGTTTAAACTTGCAGGCAGCGCGGCTACTGAAGGCACAAGAGCCCTCTATGCTAGTGCGCTGGATTACCTATACAAACACATGCGCTTTGTAGCGCCGACTCTCCGCTCAGAGATCAAATAAAATCTGTCCTAATGTGTCAGAGCAAGAAATGTTCAGAAATTGGAAAAGGAATATGTTTATGCCCTTCAGGCTACATTACAAGCGCGCTATGGCGCAAAAAACAATTATACAATTATGTATATTTTTTTTCACACAATCTTTTTATTTCGGTTTATCGATTAATGGAAATATTTTTCATAGAATATTCAAATAGTGATATGGCCTAAAATGCCCATCCCTACTATGTACTAAACTAGCCATCAAGAGACGTGCTCATCCAAATGGCACGTTTATGTCTGAAAGGCAGATTCACTGACGAGTCATTGAGAAGTTCTATACATAAGAAGTAAGATGGTTTTGTGTGCTTAGATATGTGATCCCAGCCCATCAGGTGACCTGTGTGTGTGTGTGTGTGTGTGTGTGTGTGTGTGTGTGCTTATGCAAAATTCTCTCTTCCTTTTCCGGTTTTGCATTTTTTTCTTTTTCTTTTGCCTATGAAAATAAGTAGTTGACCTTTTCCTACACAGCCTGGTGAATCCTTAAGTAAATCCTTTTTAGGATTAAACACATAAATTAATCTTTTTTTTTCATCCCCTCTTGCCATTTTATACTGCTTGTCCGTCAGTGGTAAACATTGGCTGATACCCAGGATTTCTTTCCTACATATCCCAGAGTTGAATTCAACGTAGCTGGAACATTGGCATATCACATCATGCTGCTCTGGATGGTAGTTGTTCTGCTAAGGACCTCCTCAGCCTGTCTCATGTCTGTTCTGACACCGTGATCAGGAGTGTGTGTGAGTGTGTGTGTGCTGTTAGGAGCAGCCTGTGTTGTTGTCCAGCTGGTTATGTCGTTCTAACAGAAGGGACACTGAGAGCCTCTCTTCAGGGACCCCCCCCCTCCCCCCCCCCCACACACACAGCCTCCTTTCATGATACCAACCTTCTCTCTCTCTCTCTCTCTCTCTCTCTCTCTCTCTCTCTCTCTCTCTCTCACTCTCACTCTGTCGCTCTGGCTCTCTCTCTCTCTCTCTCCCTCTCACTGGCCTGATGGTAAGAATTCTGTTGCTTTTTTATGAGCTTGTGAAAGTGTGTGTACTTCTGGCTGGCTGGCATTGAAGAGAGACTTGGTCCAGGGCATTGTGGTCTGACCGTTGTACGTTTAGTCACAAACGCATGCGAGTTGTCTACCTCCCAACTTCTACTTACTACCTGAGAAGCATCGCACGCCAAAGCCACAGTTCTCAGTCACTCACTCACTCACTCACTCACTCACTCACTCACTCACTCACTCACTCACTCACTCACTCACTCTCTGTCTGCCTCTCCTCTGCCGTGTGTCTAGTTCATCTGGCACCTGGGAAAGTGGTACTGTAAGAAGTAGAAGTAAGACAAAGTGAGTAGGTACTGTCCTCCTCCTCCTCTAGTGTCTGACTCACCGCCTTGGGATGTGCCCTGACTTTATGAGGCTTTGTGGCTTTCATTGGATGCCATGTTAACAGAAATATAAAAGGGAAACAAACGAACTGACGAATGCATGATGAGCTAGCAGCTAGCAGGTAGCACCATGCTGGCATGACGACCCTCGAGGAAAAGACGATGGTCACCTCCTTTTTGTCCACTCCCAGGTGTGAACGTACAGTAAGCCATGGCCCGGCGAGTGAAGGGCCTTGCTCAAAGGTTTAACTGGCAGTGGTTGGGTCCAGTAACGTGTCCCCGGGTCCGTTGCTGTCTAACCTGTTGTCGAACTTGTTCCTCCGACCACATTCAGGACCCAGACCTTCGTCCGCTAGCGACCGGTCATTCTGCCTAGTAACCGCCTGAGGCCAAGCGACCGGTCTGCCTCCCTAACCGCCAAGCTTCCGCCTGCCCGTTTACGTTCCACGGTGGTTTGTGATTAAGTTGAAGTCACAGAGCCATGTGGTTAGCCTGAGCTATAAAGTGCTGCCCAGCTGAACGACACGGCGAGCTAGATTAGCAGTTAAGGCTAATCTCGCGCTCTCTCCCTTTCTTTCTTTCTTTCTTTCTCTCTCTCTCTCTCTCTCTCTCTCTTTCCTTCTATCTCTCTCTCTCTCTCTCTCCTTCTTTCTCTCTCTCTCTCTCTCTCTCTCTCTCTCTCTCTCTCTCTCTCTCTCTCTCTCTCTCTCTCTCTCTCTCTCTCTTTCCTTCTATCTCTCTCTCTCTCTCTTTCCTTCTTTCTCTCTCTCTCTCTGTCTCTCTCTCTCTCTCCCTCTCCCTCCTGGCTCGTTTTCTCCTCATCTCCGTGCTTGTTTTCCTCAATCTGCCTGTTTGTTTACAGCTACCCCCCTCTTGTTTACTCTGCTTTGGAGGGCTATGTTTTCCTTTATTGCATCGCTTCAGCAAGCGCCACCGCAGATATGCAAATATGTGGCCGGCTTTCTTGTCTCAACACAAAGTACTAACAGAGTACTAGCAAAGTACTAACGGAGAAGGATGAGGTCCTAACTGGAGATTAGGTGCTGGAGACAAGGCCGGGGAAATCTGTCACCGCCTGTCCATTCTGTGTGTGTGTGTGTGTGTGTGTGTGTGTGTGTGTGTGTGTGTGTGTGTGTGTGTGTGTGTGTGTGTGTGTGTGTGTGTGTGTGTGTGTGTGTGTGTGTGTGTGTGTGTGTGTGTGTGTGTGAGAAATGGGAATGTATTGACGTGTGTGTGTGTGGTGTGTGTGTGTGTGTGTGTGTGTGTGGATTGTGTGTGTGGACGTGTGTGTGTACGTGTGTTGGCCTCTATTTAAGTGTGTGTGAGTGTGTTGGTTGTATTTAGTGATCCAGACAGCATTTCCTCATGCTTCTTAGGCCTCAGGTTTCAGTGTTATTGTCCCAGCAAACATTTAAGGCTCCATTTGCCTCTAGCCTCCCGCTATAGTCACACACACACACACACACACACACACACACACCGGCGCCCCTCGGACAGCGTCGCTCCCAAGCTCATGATGGCTGGCCTGGCGCAGGACCTTTCTGTTATGGTCTGCGGAGCTCCCATTCAGTCGTCACGGAGATGCGTGGTGATGCAGGGTGGCAGGGTGCATGAGTGGCCCACTGCTCTCTTCTCTTCTGTCAGCCGCCTCCGTCCCCTTCAGTCTCTCTCTCTCTCTCTCTCTCTATTCAACACGTCCTTCTCTCTGTTCGGCCTCTTACTCTCTCTTTATTTTGCTGCATCTTTCAATCACCCTCTCTCAGGGGGGAAAAAAATAGGGAAAATTGTCAGTTTTTCCATTGTGTCCTTCCCTCTCCGTCCTTTCTCTAGCTTATCTCCAGCTCAGTCATCAGAAAACACAACTGCATGGACAATGGGAAATGGTGTTCTACGGAATAAATTGAAAACGTGTAGAGGCTTGTGAAAGCGTTGAGCTAGGTGGCATTGTCAGCCACTCATTCACTTCAAAATGTATTTCTCAGTTCACCCAAGGCTGTGAGAAACTCAAACTCTGATCCATATGTGCTGTAAGTAAATAAATAAACCAGCATTGATCTTATATTTGTTTACAGTCGCATCTAGTATCAGTGTGCATCGAAAGAGTGCTGCCATTGTCTCTTTAGGGAGAGACACTCTTGACAGCCATTGGTGGAAGGGAGGGGGCGTCGACGGGTCAGCTTACCTGTTTGGCCCAGTGTCAAACACCTGAGCTCCTCCTCGTCCTCGTCCCCCTCCCCTCCAGAGGACACAGAGGAGATCCACTAGCCTCTACCCAGAACTCGCCGCTCTTGTTCCTGAGTTTCGAGGGAGGCTCCGAGACGCATTGTGTTACCTTCTCCGGAGCCGGTTTTTCTGGCTCCGTCGTCGCCATGGGAATGCAGTGTTTTGGTAGGTCCTCAAAGGTCAGGTTTGGCACATTTTAAAGGGCAGCTAAATGGTGGGCGAAGTGAAAAGGCGGTGTGTCTCCCCTCTCGCTCCGAGGGAAGTTTGGTTTGTGCGTTTGCCCCTCCCTGCTGCCCGGCGTCGCAGAGGGAAGCATCAGGACGCCTTTCGATTCCCCCGGCCGACCAGGTCGTACTGCAGCTGTTGTTGTAAGCGACCTGGGCCCTGTCTCTTTAGACCAATCGCGCGTGCGTGTTGTTGAGGGGTGGGTTAATACAGCCTTACAGCCGCCCTGGTCCCTTCACACACACACACACACACACACACACACCAATCACCTCAGGGCTAGTGGACAGACCAAAGCTACTGAACTCTGGCTGTGCTCCTCCTCCTTCATGGTTGAATGGAGTCAGGACAGAGACGTCTAGAGACCTAGAGACTTACCCCGCTGTTGGGTATTAACAGGGCGGATGAGAGCAGAGCTCTGCGTAACGGAGGACAGAGTGTGTGTGTGTGTGTGTGTGTGTGTGTGTGTGTGTGTGTGTGTGTGTGTGTCCAGGGACAAGGGTAGAAGCGAGAGGAGGAGAGAGCATCTCGCTGAAGCCAATTAGCCTTCTCCCTGTTCCTCACCGTGTCGAGAGAGAGAGAGAGAGAGAGAGAGAGAGAGAAGCTGGCACAGCAGCCCCGCCACACATTCACAAACACACACACACCCTCCCGTCCTCTCAGCCTGGCTACCACACACGTGCGACACACATGGAGAGTGTTTTGGTTTTGTCGCTCACACACACACTGTGGTGGCCGGGTCTGCTACTCAGCACTGAGGGAAGGGTCAGAGTGAGGGTCCGGGTAACCACAGAGATAACGCTGGCCCTCAGTGTCTCAGCGAGGCACATGCCATGTGTTCTTAGCCATAGCGTGGTCGTAGCGTGGGAGTAGGCAGACGTGTCCTTGTCTGCGAATACGTAGCACGTGTTCGCCAGTGAACAGTGGAATGATTTTTGTAGTGCAGACCGATTTAACCTTGCCGACAAATCAGAGCTTACTGTGTTGTTGGACTGAACTGACTGTAGTAACTTCTCTGTGTACAGACCAGCTCTCTGCATGCATTAATACAATTGGACTTTATCGTTGACTTTATCGTTGCCAGTCTCCCTCTGTTTATATGGTTATTTCCTGTGAAAATGTGACACACACACACACACACACACACTGTTGTTCTCTTTAATGTATACACCCACACACACCTCTGCGGTAAAGCAGTGTCTTCACACCTTGCCAGCTTCATGTGTCTCTGCTGTTTTCCCTGGCTTACCGAGCTATTTCCCTGCTGTCGATTAGCTGTCATCTTTTGCTGATACGGCTTAACGTTTCTCTGACGGCCTGCGGCCACTTAGTACAGTCTCTACTTCTGCCCTCTGCCCTCTGCCCTCTCTGGTCTCTGCCCTCTGGCCTCCGGTCTCTGGCCTCTGGCCTCTGCCCTCTGGCCTCTGCCATCTGGCCTCTGCCCTCTGGCCTCTAGTCTCTCTAGCCTTTCTAGTCTCTCTGCCCTCTGGCCTCTGGTCTCTCTGGCCTTTCTAGTCTCTCTGCCCTCTGGCCTCTGGTCTCTCTGGCCTTTTGCCTCTCTGCCCTCTGCCCTCTGGCCTCTCTAGTCTCTGCCCTCTGCCCTCTGGCCTCTCTAGTCTCTGCCCTCTGCCCTCTGGCCTCTCTAGTCTCTGCCCTCTGCCCCCTGGCCTCTCTAGTCTCTGCCCTCTGCCCTCTGCCCTCTGCCCTCTGGTGTCTCTAGTCTCTGCCCTCTGCCCCCTGGTCTCTCTAGTCTCTGCCCCCTGGTCTCTCTAGTCTCTGCCCTCTGCCCTCTGCCCTCTGCCCTCTCTCTAGTCTCTGCCCTCTGCCCCCTGGTCTCTCTAGGTCTCTCTCTCTAGTCTCTGCCCTCTGCCCCCTGGTCTCTCTAGTCTCTGCCCTCTGCCCCCTGGCCTCTCTTGTCTCTGCCCTCTGCCCCCTGGTCTCTCTAGTCTCTGCCCTCTGGTGTCTTATTCCGGCAGATGTCTATCTGATTTACCCAGACACTTCTCCAGTCAGCGGGCACATGTTTGGTTTTAACATTTGATCATCTAGACACGCCTTTTGTAAAGTGTTAGAAATGCAGGTTTTTTCCGTACGTAATCATAAACCATTCTTTTGAGTTGATTATGTTGTATCCAAATACACTCTCCCCCCACATAGTGCAGCAGTATTCCCACATACAGACAACGTTGAATTTTGCTCGCCCCCAGACCTGTGGTGTGTGTGTGTGTGTGTGTGTGTGTGTGTGTGTGTGTGTGTGTGTGTGTGGTAGACAATAGAAGGTGCCAAAAGTGTCTGTCTGAGTGTGGGAATGTTGTTCTGTGGCTGTGTAGCGAGCCGAAGAAGCAACTGGAAACATGAGCAAGCACGTGATGTCGCTCACAGCAGTCGACTCCAATGGAACTGCCTGATGGAGGAGGAGCAGGGAGAAGAGAGAAGAGACGGGAGAGTTTGAGGAGGAGGTGGAGGGGGGTTCTGAGGATAAGGTGGAGAGGAGGAGGAGGGGAACGGAGAGGAACAGCCGGAGGTTGATGAGGAGGAGGAGAAGGGGAAGGTGGAGAGGAGGATGTGGATCTTGGTGGGGGGGGGGGGTAAATTGAACAGTAATAAATAGTGGAGGAGGAGAGGATCAAGAAACAGTCCAAATAAAAGGCAGCAGTGATGGAGGAGTAACAGGGAAGAAGATGAGAAGTGAGGGATGAAGGAAGACTAAAGGAAAAGCTACTGTAGAAACGAGGAAGAGAAGGATGGCTCAGACAGAATTCCTACCATTAGGTTGTACTAGGCTAAAGGCAGGTGGACTGTGAACCTCTACTGGGCTTACACACACACAGTGTGTGTGTGTGTGTGTATGCCTATGTGTACGCGTTCTAAAAGGCCAAACTATTCATTTTCGCGTTTGGATCAAAGTTCAGTGTTGCTTAAAATCCACACGGCTCATGTTATTAGTCCCTCAGCCATTTAGCTGTGCCGCGCTTCGCTACTAGTCTGCAGTGCTATTTAGTAAACAATCAAACCCTTGTATCCATGACAAGTAGGCATGAGTGCTGTTGACGCAAACGCAATGTTTGATTTCTATTGTTATTTTACAGTTATTCTTTGTGAAACCGCAGTACAGTTGAAAGCAGCCTGGCAGGATCCATTCATGAGTTGTTTTGGGAACTCCACAGTTGACGCATTTGGAACAGACCGCCTGTAGTGCCAGCAAGGGTATTGGTGTTGACCTTTCCAGAACGGAGAATATTTACAAAACTACAAGTCAGAGCAGCGCCCAGAGTCCCGTTAAAAAGATTCCAGTAACCCTTCCTTCGTATCCTTTTGTCTCTCCTCCTAATTCCACGGGGTTACTGGTCTGCCGTATGCACAAGCAAGCCCTGTCCGCACAGTTCTTGTAGTTTTTTCCTTTGAAATTCGAACGTGAGTTTTTATCAGCTCTATAGATGAGTAACTATGTCATGCCTTTAAATATATAATTACCCACTCCTCTTTTCTGCATTTGCCTACTGTTTGGACGTAAATGTTTGTCTCTGTGCATACCAGAGGCAAACAAACTCGAACTCAACATTTTTTTAAATAATTTTTCTCACAGCAGTCATACTAACAGTAACATCATCCCAGAAATACTCTAAATGAAAGGCCCAGGTCTTCCTGCCAGCGGCACCTCCTCTTCATCTGGCCCTTTAGCAGAAAATAATTGTAAAACTAACTACAGTGGGAAGAAAGGCCAAATCTCCTCTGATTTGTATCCCACGCCACGGTCCGACCATTCACCCTTGCTAGCCGATCACGCGGGGCAGCTTGTGGTTTCCTAAGACCATATGCCCCCCCCCCCCCACACACACAGCTCAGACGCGTATTAACAGTCACATGCCGGGATGGGGGGGGTTGAAGGCCCGCCAGTAACACCCGGCCGGACCGGCTTCTAAAGAGACCCGGACATTTCTTCACGCGTCCACTCGGCTAACTCCACAAAAGAGATACGTTAAGTCTCCCCATAATGCGCTCAAAGAAGCACAAAATCCCCAAATGAGCTTTTCGTTTGAAGTTATTGTAGTGTTCTTTTTTGGGTGGGAAGGGGGGGCGGGGGGGGGGCTTCCTTGAAGCTTTTTTGCCCAGAAGCTCAATGCGTGGTGTTAGAGGTCACATTGACCTTGTTGGGACTGTGATATAAGCCACTTTGCTGCTTTCATGCTGCTAAAACCTCTATCGATAGATTAGAAATATTATAAAAGATTGGATTGTGTGAAGGGCGTTGAGCGGCAATCCCAGTGCACATTCATAGTTGTTCGCCGTCTCGTGGGTTGTGTGCAAGGTTGTCTGTACTCGGGGTTGTTCTTGTCTTGGCCCCTCTCTGCCATTTCTGCCTGGACGCTCTTTGACCTTCGAACCTGGTTTCTTGTTTCACCCTGAGGGCACCTCTTCAAAGGACTCGGGAATGAGGTACATTCATGTTTTTCTTTTTTCTCTTTTTCTTTTGTCGTTTGTTTTCCTTGTTATAGAGCAACACCTGCAATGGTAGCATTTCACCTCGTTGAATAACAGCGACACAGATGTAATTTTGTCAGAATTACAGAATGCTACGCTTCATGTTGCTTTGTTGCCTGCTTGTAAGTATTATAGCTCTGTGTGTGTGTTTGTGTAGTGTCCATGGGGGAGAAAGTAAAATGCTGAAAACGTATCCTTGCGAGTGTGTTGCCGCTCCAGTTCTGCGGAGTGTGTGTGCCAAGTACAGTATTTCACTCAGTGTCAGCGAAGGCTCATGTCAGCTCCTTCAGACAGACCACTGAACTCAAAGCCCCATCCGGATAGACTGGGGACTTCAGGGAGTTAGACCGGGGACTTCAGGGAGTTAGACTGGGGACTTCAGGGAGTTAGACTGGGGACTTCAAGGAGTTAGACTGGGGACTTCAAGTTAGACTGGGGACTGGGGTTAGACTGGGGACTTCAGGGAGTTAGACCGTTAGACTGGGGACTTCAAGGAGTTAGACTGGGGACTTCAGGGAGTTAGACTGGGGACTTCAAGGAGTTAGACTGGGGACTTCAAGGAGTTAGACTGGGGACTTCAGGGAGTTAGACTGGGGACTTCAAGGAGTTAGACTGGGGACTTCAGGGAGTTAGACCGGGGACTTCAGGGAGTTAGACTGGGGACTTCAAGGAGTTAGACTGGGGACTTCAGGGAGTTAGACTGGGGACTTCAGGGAGTTAGACTGGGGACTTCAAGGAGTTAGACTGGGGACTTCAGAGAGGTAGACTATATGTTTTGAGGAAATGTTCCACCCCCCAACCTGGGTGTGGAGGCGATTGTTCTCCTTGTCCTGGCACAGTGGAGACAGAGGGAGGAAGCAGTGTGTGTGTGTGTGTGTGTGTGTGTGTGTGTGTGTGTGTGTGTGTGTGTGTGAGTGAGAGTGTGTGTGTGTGTGTGTGTGTGTGTGTGTGTGTGTGTGTGTGTGTGTGTGTGTGTGTGTGTGTGTGTGTGTGTGTGTGTGTGTGTGAGAGAGAGATATAGAGAGGGGAGGTTGTTTTGGGTGTAGTGGCTATGTCCTGCTTGCCTCAGGATTGTGTCAGGGTCAGTAGAAACAACAGCAGCAGATGTCGCGCTTCGTTTGGAACCCAGCCGGGTCGCTACTAAACACACACACACACACACACACACACACACACACACACACACACGTGGTGCACTCATGTGTGACCCTGACCCATGTGAAGCGGACTGTTTGCTTGTTGTGTGCAGCGATCCTCTGTGTCCTCCACTCTGTTTCTCTCTTGCCGTCTCAGGCTCAACAGACCGTGTACAACCTCATTAGGATTGATCAACTGTCAACCCCCCTCCCTGGTCGCACCGCAACAGGTGTGTGTGTGTGTGTGTGTGTGTGTGTGTGTGTGTGTGTCGTGTGTGTGTGTGTGTGTGTGTGTGTGTGTGTGTGTGTGTGTGTGTGTGTGTGTGTGTGTGTGTGTGTGTGTGTGTGTGTGTGTGTGTGTGTGTGTGTGTGTGTGTGTGTGTGTTCAGCACAGCCAGCTGTTCCTTCTCGATGTTCACCCCCCACTTCTCCCTTTCGGCCCCACTCGGTCTCTGGTCATTAAGAGCCCTTTATCCACGCATGCCTCAGCGCTGCCACACACACACACACACACACACACACTCAGTCCCCTGCCTCCCTCTGGAGACAAACCCAGGCTTGAATGTGTGTGTGTGTGTGTGTGTGTGTGTGTGTGTGTGTGTGTGTCTATGTGTGCAGAAAGGCCATGCTCCAATTTCATGTTGCACGAAACACACCCCAAACATGCCGACAGAATCCAATTGGAAGACCAGCCCTCCTTTTCTGGGACCTTTCAGCAGTGACACCACGGGATATACAGAGACGTGTGTGTGTGTGTGTGTGTGTGTGTGTGTGTCTGTCTAGGTATATGTTTATGTGGTCGTGTTTGTAGCTCTGTGTGCATGTCTGTGTGTATGGGCGTGTTTGTGTGTGTATGTGTGTGTTTGTGTGTGTGTGTGTGTTTAAATGTCTGTGTGTATCTCTGTGTGTCTGGGTGTGTGTTTATGTGGCCATGTTTGTGTCTCTGTGTGTGTGTTTTCCATCTCTCTGTGTGTGTCTCTGTGTGTGTGTTTGTGTGCTATCGATCTCTGGCTCCGTTCCTACATGGGCATTGACCAGTGTTGCAGTTGTTGGATACGGTATGGGAACGCGGGCCACAGACACCCTCCTGTTACCCTCCCTGCTCCTCCTGTTAGGCTGGATACGGTATGGGAGCGCGGGCCACAGACACCCTCTCTGCTCCTCCTGTTAGGCTGGATACGGTATGGGAGCGCGGGCCACAGACACCCTCTCTGCTCCTCCTGTTAGGCTGGATACGGTATGGGAGCGCGGGCCACAGACACCCTCTCTGCTCCTCCTGTTAGGCTGGATACGGTATGGGAACGCGGGCCACAGACACCCTCTCTGCTCCTCCTGTTAGGCTGGATACGGTATGGGAACGCGCGGCCACAGACACCCTCCCTGCTCCTCCTGTTAGGCTGGATACGGTATGGGAGCGCGGGCCACAGACACCCTCCCTGCTCCTCCTGTTAGGCTGGATACGGTATGGGAACGCGGGCCACAGACACCCTCTCTGCTCCTCCTGTTAGGCTGGATACGGTATGGGAGCGCGGGCCACAGACACCCTCTCTGCTCCTCCTGTTAGGCTGGATACGGTATGGGAGCGCGGGCCACAGACACCCTCTCAGCTCCTCCTGTTAGGCTGGATACGGTATGGGAGCGCGGGCCACAGACACCCTCTCTGCTCCTCCTGTTAGGCTGGATACGGTATGGGAGCGCGGGCCACAGACACCCTCCCTGCTCCTTCTGTTAGGCTGGATACGGTATGGGAGCGCGGGCCACAGACACCCTCCCTGCTCCTCCTGTTATGTTGGATACGGTATGGGAGCGCGGGCCGCGGACACCCTCCCTCCCTGCTCCTCCGGTTAGGTCGGATATGGTATGGGAGCGCGGGCCACGGACACCCTCTCTGCTCCTCCTGTTATGCTAGATACTGCTGCTCCTCCTGTTAGGTTGGATATGGTATGGGAGCGCGGGCCGCGGACACCTTGCCTCCCTGCTCTTCCTGTTAGGTTGGATACGATATGGGAGCGCGGGCTGCGGACACCCTGCCTCCCTGCTCCTCCTGTTATGTTGGAGATGGTATGGGAGCGCGGGCCGCGGACACCCTGCCTCCCTGCCTCCCTGCCTGCCGCTCCACTGCTCCTCCAGTTAGGCTGACTGCTGACTGTCTGACCAGCACCTATGTTCTCATATTGGACCGACCG
This sequence comes from Galaxias olidus, assembly GCA_026901105.3. Classification (NCBI taxonomy): domain Eukaryota; kingdom Metazoa; phylum Chordata; class Actinopteri; order Galaxiiformes; family Galaxiidae; genus Galaxias; species Galaxias olidus. The sequence continues at coordinate 240,480 of JAPMUY010007846.1, read as the reverse complement.
ATGAGGAGCCCGCTGCCCGTTACCATAGTGACCAAGGGTCTGCCCGTCTTTCTCCTTACTACAAACCCCACCTTCTTCCTTTGTGTCTTATTTAACCCTCCTCCTCCTCTCATCTCCGCTCCTCCGCTCCTCTTCTTCTACAGAAAGCCTCACCAGAAAGCATTAAGGAGTAATTCAGACCGTGCGAAGAATTTCTGTCGCCCAGGCAGGCCACCAAGAACCTTTCTCTTCATTTTTCAGAGAATTCCATGGCGGGCCAAGCTCTGTGGCAGGAGGCTCTAGTCACCCAGCGGGATGAGAATATGGGAGGTGGGGATTCTGGTTTCCCCCTCCCACCCCAGGGAATGTGGCCACATCGAGGCCTCCTTTTGGACTTTAAAGTGACACTACTCTCTCTCTTTGTCTCTCTCTCTCTCTCTCTGTTTTTCTCTCCCTCTCTCTGTCTCTCTCTCTCTCTCTCTCTCTCTCTCTCTCTCTCTCTCTGTCTCTCTCTCTGTCTTTTTCTCTGTATCACTGTCTCTCTCTCTCTCTCTTTGTGTCACTCTCTCCCTCTTTCTCTGTCTCTCTCTTTCTCTCTGTCTCTCTCTGTTTATCTCTCTCTCTGTATCACTCTATCTCTCTCTCTCTCTTTGTATCGCTCTCTCACTCTTTCTCTGTCTCTTTCTCTCTCTCTCTCTCTGTTTCTGTCTCTCTCTCTCTCTCTCTCTCTCTCTCTCTCTCTGTCTCTCTCTCTTTCTCTCTCTCTCTCTCTCTTTCTCTGTCTCTCTCTCTCTTTCTCTCTGTCTCTCTCTCTCTCTCTCTCTCTCTCTCTCTCTCTCTCTCTCTCTCTCTCTGTCTCTCTCTCTCTCTTTGTTTATGAGTGCTCACAGAAACAATCAGGGTGAAGCAGCACAGTGCGTTCCCGTGAGTGCATGTCTGTGAACAATAGGGCTTTCTTATCTCTCTCTCTGTGTGTGTGTGTGTGTGTGTGTGTGTGTGTGTGAGCGTGAGCGTGTGCGTGTGAGCGTGTGTGTTCAGCACGGCGGGCTCGGCTAAGTGTCAACAGGAAATCAGGGTCCGCGAGCCGAGCTGCAATCGAGATGGAGGCCTCAGATTGGTGGCCTCAGCCAACGGTTACGTAACAACAGCACAACGACCGCCGTCCATGTGGGCCGTGTGGTACTCCGTGAAGGAGTCATCGGTGCTGGTCTTGGTCAGTACTAGAGTGCAAACATGTTTCAGTGCAAACGGGGATTTAGCATTACACATCTCTCACACTGTTTGAAAGAATGGCTTTGTAATTAGTAATGCAATGTTTTGATATAGAATGTGAAAGTGCAAAAGGAGTAGGGAACTACAGCACAATATGAGTTTCCTACCGAGCGGGCTGTTGATATATTTGCGCGCTGCATTCATGACTTCTGATCTTTGAAGACTTCTATTAAGGTCTTCTCAAATTGACTTTAAGACTTCGATTTTTCTTTTGAAAGTCTGCGAAAACTCGCTCATTTGCAGGTTGTCCGTTTGAAATCAGCAGAAAGAAAAGGCAACACGGGGTTTACACGACAGATAATCAAAGGTGTGAATAATATCTCGGCCCAAACAACCCCCCCCCCCTCTTTCTTTTTTGAAAGAGTCAACAAAACATCCACGGTTTGCGGCCTCAAATTGGGCCCCAGAGATAAGGTGGTACCGGATCAATGAGAGTGACGGCAGGAGGCCTGTTTGTGCTCTCTCACCTCGGAGCTGTTGTGGCTGGACAGGAAAGAAAACAAAGTAAAAAAACAATAAAAAAAGGCTTTTCAAAGCACAACTCGGTACGGAGGCCGCTTTCTTTTTACCTGTCTGAACAGAAAGGCCGGCGGTGTTTTTAACGGCCTTCCTTCCGTTCCTCCCTGCCTCCGTTGAGTCACTTTCCCCCCCCCTTTGATTTCCCGACCGGCTCGCGGAGAAGTGTTATGCTCGCTAGCTAACATGTTCTGAGGATGTAAATACCATCACAGTCTAATAGGGTACACACACTGTCTCCTGATCCTCTAGGTTGTTTATTAGGCCCTGGTGACCTCTCTCTCTCTCTCTCTCTCTCTCTCTCTCTCTCTCTCTCTCTCTCTCTCTCTCTCTCTCTCTCTCTCTCTCTCTCTCTCTCTCTCTCTCTCTCTCTCTCTCTCTCTCTCTCTCTCTCTCTATATATATATATATATATATATATGAGATCTTGCCCCCTCTTACTCTTTCTCTCTCTATCATTCTCCCTCCCTCGCTCTCACTCTCTCTTTCTTATTATCTCTCTCTCTCTCCATGAAGCTTTCTGTTCTGAGACAGAGTGCGCATGCCTCTACGTGCCCACGGCAACAGTGGCCTCAACAACCCCCTCACAGCCCATAATAAACACCCCTCATCCTTCTCCACATCTATCAAGGATCGACAAGGACCCCGTCTTTCACTTTCATCAGCCTCTCGTCCCCCCTTTACGTTGTGAAGCTATTTTCTGTCGAGGCCTCTCTCTGGACAAGGGATCACGTCGGCCTGGGAGACGATGGGTGGGCTCATCGATCACACCCCCCCCCCCCCCCCCCCCCACCCCCCCCCACCCCCCCCCCCCCCGGGGGGGGGGGGGGGGGGGGGGGGGGTCGATAGGAGCCTGGAGAGAGGGGCGCCGTCCGACAGAGTTGATGAAGGGCTATTAGACCAGACATCCATCAGCCTCATCACCACCTGGTCATTATAGCCGGCGTAAGGCTTCGACTGGGCCGACACACCCCGGCACCGGCCCCGCCCGCGAGGGATGGGCACTTTAGGCCGTATCACTATTTGAATACTCCGGGTAATCGATCATCCAAAAGAAAAATATTATAGAAAAGTGTTTTTTTTTCTTTTCATTGTATTTCGTTTTTAGCTCTTTTTTCAAGACTCAAAGCCTTTACACAAATTGGTTGCCAATTAAGTACACAAAACGAACAACGAACGGGCCGACTATCAAACACAACACTCACTCTGAGTGATACCATGGAAGCCAATCTGCGCCAGACTTGCTCACCTAACATATTGCGACACACTTGCTCACACACACACACACACAGGACACAGTTGAATTTGCAGTGACTAGTCAGGGCGCACTTGTCATAGCGCATTTGTAATGTAGCCTGAAGGGCTTCCGTGATCAGGCCTTCGCTAAACAAACATATTCCTTTTGCAATTTCTGAACATTTCTTACTCTGACACATTTGGACAGATTTTCTTTGATCTCTGAGTGGAGAGTCTGCGCTATTAAGCATATGTGTTTGTATAGGTAATCCAGCACACTAGCATAGAGCGCTCTCGTGCCTTCAGTAGGCACGCTGCCTGCAAGTTTAAACTACTTCATGTGGAAAGCAGGGAAAATGTATCTGATGCATTGCAATTGTGCTTTTTCTTTCTACTTTTTACATATTTCAATGGCATTGGTGTACACGTTATAAACAGTGTGTAAACAAAATAGCTAATGAATAATATTTAAATGGTCTTTAGGCTAAAACATAAATGAATTACTGCAGCTATACTCCTATACCCACATTATTTAGAATGATTGGAATATTGGAATAACTGTGCCCATCCCTACTGGCTGGCTTTGATTTGGAAAGTCAGACAGGGCAATCTGCGGAGCAGTTGGAACCACAACCCTCCTTTCTCTCTGTCTAAGAGTTGGGCTTTCTGTCTGGGTTTCACAGTGGGAGGGTGCGTCCTGTTCGATCGGATGATTGGGCCCTTCATCGAACAGACTGGCGCGGTTTCATCTCTCCCTCTGCTGCGCTCTCCCTGTTTCTCTAATCTCTTTATTTTATCCTCTCTCTCTCTCTCTCTCTCTCTCTCTCTCTCTCTCTCTCTCTCGCTCCCGCTCCCGCTCTTTCTCTCTCAGGAATCCGCCCTTCATGACAGACTGTGTCCAAAATTGTCTCAGGCCAAGACTGTGTCCCTTGGGTGTTTGTGTGTGTGTGTGGTGGGAGGTGAGAATGGGAATCTCCTGTGGAGTGAGAGTGACCAGTCCGTCGAAAGGAGCACTCTTTTCAGCCCCCCCCCCCCCCCCCCCCTCTCTCTCTCTCTCTCTCTCTCTCTCTCTCTCTCTCTCTATCTCTACTTGGAGGCATTCGGTCGCTTGTTTCCGATCCTTGGGCCAATCAATAGGCCCCTCCAGCTCGTTCTGCTGTAAACCCCAGCCAGCCGCAGCCAATCAGGACATCGATTGATGTGTCCGGGGCCGGCACAGAGCGACACCACGGAATACGGCTCAGAGCTGTCAACGGAACATTCCCTGAGACTCTGCCCATGAAAGTGCCGCCTGAGGGCATCGATCCAAGCCGCTTCGTACATCGGATGTGCTATCCCAAGAAAACCCGTTCCCTGTGTGTAAGGTGACACCTCTGTGCAGACCAAAGGGGGTTGATGAGTTACGCACCAACACACAAAGTGAAGAACCGGAGGTTTCGTAGAGTGGAAGTATTTCATTATGTTAAAGTACGTTGAATGATCAAGTCACACTTGACATTCTCTGCGAAGCTTTCTTCTCAATTGAGACGTCTACTTAGATGTCAAGCACTCAGGCTAGATTAGCAGGGGAACAAGGTTTCAGCCCGGGATTGTGTGAATGACAGCACTGCGTGAAGGATCCCAAATTTGCCAGCAAACCGTGGAATTAAAATCACCGCTGACATTTGCTTCAGGGCGTCCTCCTGCACTGGGACATCCTCAGGTCTACAGCGTGCGATAAAGACTAGAGACAGAGAGACGAGCTTGACGCAGATACATAGAGGAGTTTCAGAGAAGGACGGCCATCTTAGAGGACAAACTCCTTTACAGAACGTCAAGGATAGCCCCTTGTTTTAGTTTGCTCCCTTGCCTTTCCCCTCCCTCCTCTGGGCAGAACCTTTAACTTCAGGAGACAGACACAAAGGCATATGGCCAAACTCCTGATCACTTTATGTAAGGAGGGAGGGAGGGAGGGCGGGCGGTGTGGGTAGGGAGAGGGGCTTGGGTCATAAGCCGCAGCTAATTGCTAACAGCTCGATAGGACGAGGGGTTAGGGGGTCGCGGTGGGGGTCACTGCGGGGTCGTCACTGCGGGGTCGTCCACGTGTTGGAGGTTGTGTAGCGTGTAGGTCTGTTAATGGAGGCTTTTGCTAATGTGACGGGAGGAAGGGACTGGAGTCTGATTCTCTGGACAGGGGGGAACAGAGGAGAGGGAGGGGGAGGAGGGGAGGGGGAGGAGAGTGAACAGAAGAGAGGGAGGGGGGATGAGGGGACGAGAGCAGATGGGACCGAACATGGTAAACACAGGGTTGCCATGACGCAGCGGTTGGGATGACACCATCAGCCTGTTGCTCGTGTGTGTGTGTGTGTGTGTGTGTGTGTGTGTGTGTGTGTGTGTGCGTTAGTTATTATTTATTGTTTTATTTGTGAAAGTCACAGTGAGATTAGCCATGTCATTTTGATAGGAGGCCGTGCCACATACATAAAAACAAATACTTAGACAAAAAAAACACAAAATGAGATGGGCATTTAAAAGAGCTAAAAATCAAAAACAGCTTGCGGTGTGTGTGCATGTGTGACCAAGACAAGCAGTCCAGGTGGCGAGGTCTTGTTCCTGCGTTGGTTTCTGCTGCTCGGCCAAGCGTGAAAACCCAGGTCCTTCTGCCACGCACCAGGTTCAAAGGCCAACCGCCACCAACCGCCACTTCCACCCACAGCAGTCATCTGGGTTTGTTTGGGATTAGGCCAATTTCCTCTGGGATTTCCTTAATCCCCAAGAGGATGCCCCTCCGTGTGGGGCTGGTAGACGCCCTCATATCAAGCTGCGGAGATCAGAGAGGAACACGATCTGCTCCCCCACCTCACACCCCCAGTCTGCGTCACTCTGGCCCTCCGCGGTGACTCGTCAACCGTCGCCGTGACGATGTGTGGCGTGGTGCGGCAGCCAACGGGGCCGCGTCATCTGTAGCCATGTCTCCATCACAACGCGTCTTTGATTGGTTTGAATTAACCGACATATGTTTCACGTCTTCCTAACCCTTTAAGAAGGCACGCTTCATTACCTCAGCTAATTGTTTTATCAGCGCCACGCTACATGAATTACTGACATATGTTCTCTCTCTCTCTCTCTCTGAGCGGGCCTGTCTTAGGCAGAAAGCGTCGTTAGAGTGTGTGTTAGGTCTGGACGGACTATTTGAAAGGGGGACACGCACTGTTATCAGGGCGATTTAGTTTGCCGGGTCCTGAGTCCCTGGCCTCGGTGTGGACCCGGGTGTCGGAGCTCCAAGCCTCCTATTTCATGCTAATTGCCAGGGAGCACTGTGAGGCGGAGAGGGGAGCGTGGAGCAGATGCAACCTCATTATCGCCGCCATTCCACCAGGGCTTCAGGTGCTCCTGTCTGCCTTCCCGGCTGTCTCTGTCTGTTTTGGTTTAGACGCCTGGGAGTGTGTGTGTGTGTGTGTGTGTGTGTGTGTGTGTGTGTGTGTGTGTGTGTGTGTGTGTGTGTGTGAGTGTGTGTCATGTGTGTGCCTGTGTGTGTGTGTGTGTGTGTCTCCTTATCTGCCGGTATGATATCCGTCTGCCCGTCTCTCCCTCGGTATCTCTCTCTCTCTCTCTCTCTCTACGTCTGTCTCTCTGTCAGGAGGCACCAGATCAATAGAGACTCCATTTCCCAGAAGCGCGCCGCATCTCGGTGCTGCTTATCGAATCAATACTCCCCCACAATCGGAACCCTCTTTAATTCCCTTGCCCATGCATTCTGCCTATACCATCCATCCATCCATCTATTCATCCAAATAATTAATCCATTCATTCATTCATTCATCTTCACCACACCCGCCATTCTGACAAAGCAACCGCAACATTATTGAGCACATGACAAATTAGCGATCATTAGGCATGTGTGCGTGTCTGTGTGAGTGTGCGTGTGCGTGTGCGTGTCTCGCGTCTCGCGTCTCGCGTGTCCAGCCTGCGTCTAGCGCCCTGTTGCCTCACTCAGGGGAAGGAGGTGACGTGGAGATCGTGAAAGCCCGAGGGAGACAGCCGTCTGCCGCTGGCAGCCCAGCAGCTCACAGCATCAGCGGCCGGCTTTGGTCAGCTCTTAAAAGTAGCATGTAGCAGTTGCGTCTGCTTTGCATTTGCCTTTGACGTGGCCATGTTTGTAAATTGAATTGAAGCTCCTGAACGTCTCTTAGCCCACGTTTAGGCTAGTAACGCACTTTATTGGCATCCTGTCTTTTTCAGTGTGACACTTGCAACGCTCTTATGTAGGCGACTGGGTTAGGGCTGCGATTATTTATCTACCTGATTTAATGTATATATTTATATGTTGAAATCACCATCTTGTTAGTGGCTTTGGATGAAAGCGTCTGCTCACTGACTGGAGTGTAATGAAGAAAGGCGGAGGCTACTTTCATGTGAAGTAGCCTGTGTGTACAAACAAGTGGCCATGTTTCATTAAGCTCATAGAAACCTTTGACCGGTGGAGAGGGCCAGCTGTATTACTTGTGTTGTTAACGGTCTCTCCCTGTTCACCTCCCAACTTGTGCTTTTTTTTCACCCCCTCTTCGCTTTCCCTCCCGCGCTGTTTTTCTCTGTCTCTCTCCGCCTCAAAACTTTTTCGCTCTATTTTTCTTTCTTCTCTGCCCTCTCACAAACTCCCCTCCCCCCCTACTCTCTGTTCTCCTGGCCTCCTGTCTGCCTTGATGCCCTTGGTCCGTCTCTCTCCAACCGTTCATTTCTCTCTCTCTCTCTTTCTCTCTCTCTCTCTCTGTCTTCTTTCTCTTGCACTCTCTGTCAGCTGTCACCCCCTGACATTCTCCAAATTACATTGTTTACCCGTTTCGCCCGCACCTCTCCTCTCTCTGTGTCTGTCTGTCTCCGCCCCTGTCTCTGTCTCGCTCTCTCTCTCGCTCTCTGTCTCGCTCTCTCTCTCTCTCTCTCTCTCTCTCTCTCTCTCTCTCTCTCTCTCTCTCTCTCTCTCTCTCTCTCTCTCTCTCT
>JAPMUY010007846.1:215000-227500 GCA_026901105.3 Galaxias olidus | reverse complement strand
AACGCACACACACACACACACACACACACACACACACACGCACACACCTCTATCCATTCACATTTCCTGCCACTTCAACATGCATCTATTTTACATCACCTTGACAGGTGAGTGTGGCTGGACTATTAGCTGCTGACAGGCTGATTAGATTTAACTTCACGTTCGCGTTCTTTGCGTGTGTGTGTGTGTGTGTCTGTGTCTGTGTCGAGGGAGAGCGAGCCAGAATGTGGTTAGAGTTCCCGACGGGAGGCTGCTGTTTCAGAGACGATAACACGCTGAGGGAGGGCCGACCGGTGTGTGTGTGTGTGTGTTTGTGTGTGTGCGCAAGTGGATGCGCTGAGGGGAGGGCCGACCTGTGTGTGTGTGTGTGTGTGTGTGCGCGTGCAGAGGGGAGGGACCATTGAGCTCAAACACAGAAATAACATCCCCAAGCAGCAGGTGTGGCACTCACCCGCCATATCGTCATCCCCCCCTCTCCCTCTCTCTCCCGACTCTTCCTTACAGTCATCAATCCCCACCCCCCGCCGATCTCCTGCCTTCTTAGATCCACAGATTGGCGCCCCTCGCCTGTCCAGCTCTGGAGGCAGGATCATGGGGGACCATCCTCCAGGCAGCCCCCCCCCCCCCCACCCCACCACCCCCATTAGCTCTCCCTGCCCTGTGTGTGTATGGTGTGTTAGTTTGTGTGTATCCGTGCATGTGTGGCCCTTGTAATGGTTGCCTCGCACAAGGCCATGAAGCTCTCATTGGAATTGCTTTTCTATGTGATGGATTTGACTCTCTCTCTTCCTCTCTGTCGCCTGTATCTCTGAGATGTCCAAGGTCTGCATAGCTGACTGTTAGTGAAATGACCATTGCTATTCCCCGACGGAGATAGTGGTTTTTTCACTCATCTCCGGAAAAGCTCCCTCCCTGTAACCCCCCACCCACCCCCACCATCCAATCTTCTCATTCCCTGCTCCCTTTCCCAATCTCCCATTCCCAGTCTCCCAGGCTCTCCAGCCCCTATTATGTGGGAGAAATGTGATCTGTGGATTCCTATCGGGGGGGGGGGGGGCGTTTTGGGAGCAGCTCCTCTGGCACCTGGACTCCTATTTCACTGTTTGTTTTCCTGCAGAGCCTCAATGGAGGCTGTAACGGACAACGCCCACTCCCTGGGAACAATGGGCCGGTTGTAGCAAAGCTTCCCGGAGCACCTTGTCCGGACGGACGTGAACCTGAGAGTGGAGGTAGTAGTGCTGGCCTTTGTGGATCGGAGAGACGCAGGTGAAGTGTTTGCAGTGCCAGTGTGTGGGTCTGCTGTTGGAGTGCAGGCGAGGGGATGGCCTTTGCCTGTACTGTAGCAGCATTTCGAAAGGATGGTAATCGTTTAGTTTTTTTTACATTTGTTTAAAAATTTGAATGAATTTAGATAGGACTGTTTTTTTTCACCAGGGCACAATCAAAGATACATAAATTAACAAGCGTACACGTTAGTCTAACAAGTAACTTTGACACTAAAAGAAAATCCCTAATAAAAAGGTTGATGAAACGTAGATTGAACAGACAGACTTTTTCGTCCTCTGGTGAAACGTTTTTTGAGAAATGTGCCTGTGGTGTACACAGAAGGCGTAGGCGTATCTTTCTGAGGTGTAGCCCCCACTCCAGTCCTACTTTATATCTCTCAGCCCATCAGGGAGCGGTCTCTCCACACCGATGGGTTTGCAGGAGAAAACAAAACAAAACGAGTTTGTCCCGTCCATTTAGACGTCGTGGCCTTGGACACCACATTAATCTTTGGCCCTCCGTATGGATTTTCTCCACCGGGACTCGACTGCCTTTCTAGCAGCTCCCCTTTTCTCATTCTCTCCCTCACGACTTCTCGCCTCCCATTTTTCTTCATGAAGAGCAGGGAGTCAGAGACGGGCGGAACGCAGACTGCAGTGGGATGGAGTAGGGAGAGTGTGTGTGTGTGTGTGTGCGCATGTTGTGTGTGTGTGTGTGTGTGTGTGCGCGTGTTGTGTGTGTGTGTGTGTGTGTGCGTAGCTTGTGCCCCGCCAGCCAGCCAGCCAGCCAATCTCACAGATAATAGAATGTAAGCCCGCTCAACAACAGTCATAAATATTCAGACGAGTCGAAAAATAAAAGCGAACGGGGGAAGATTGGGAGGAAGTCATCAGCAGCTCGCCAGGAAGAACACAGAGCTAGAGACTGTGTGTGTGTGTGTGTGTGTGTGTGTGTGAGTGTGAGTGTAACCATTTCAGAAAGGACGTGGGTGTCTGGTGGTGTTGTTGTGGTTTGTTTCAGTTGAATATAAACGTATAATACGTGGCGCTTATCTTCGCAGAACAATCAAAACAAACATCCCCAACGGCGAGTAGAAACGGCATGCTGGGTAACGCAGTTCTGGTTCCACCACAACATTGAGCATACGTTAGCACTTTCCCCCTCAAAACTATGTGACAGGGGCTCCTAATTAGCATGGCGGTCGCTAGCCACACTGAACCTCAAACGCCACATGCTTCTCGGTGGCTCCCGCTTTTCGAACAGTGGAATGCGTCAGTCATCATTGGTGAAAGCTTGAGAGCTGCGGCGGCGACAGTAGCCGGGCGATGGGCTCAGCCAGGTCTCCTCAGCCTGTTTGTTCAGTTGCATAGCATGCCGTGCGCGTTTACACTCTCCGGCCAGGGAAACCCTGGCCACACCGAGCCTAATTGTGTCAGGCAAACAAGCTCCTGTCGCCCACAAACATGACACACTCCTCCAGGTTAATAGGGGCACACTCCGCGTCCGTTTACCGAGCGGGCTGTCAATGCGTTGGAGCACAATGGCACTTCTTTCCTCTTTCTTCTCTCGGTATTTAAAGAGTGGCCTCCAGCCAAATCTCCCCTTCTCCACAGTCGAGTCTGGTGTTATGACAACCGTGATTAGTGGAGGTACCCGTCTTCCCGCCGTCCCCCGCCAAACACCCCTCCCTCTCTCTCTCTCTCTCTCTCTCTCTCCTCTCTCTCTCACACCGAGTTGATAGTGGAGGATTTCATGACCCCCCTCGGCCTTCCACAAAAGAGGTCCTCTCCCCTCCGCTGAGGTAGGCTGTGCACCCCCCCCCCCCCCCCCATTTCTTCAGCGCACCCCGACTGTTTCTCCGACGCCCGTCTCAGCAGATAGCCTGTTAATTAAGTTTAGCGTTTCCCTGGCAGAGGAGCGGAGCTGTACTCTCCCACTGCCTGATTTACGGCCCCGGCTTCAAGGGCGCTGTGTTTTCTGTGTGCACTGCGGCACGGCGCTCCAGAGCCGGCACCAACTGTCCGCGGCCCAGAACGACGACAATGAGAAACACCTGACACGCAACGTTACCACGGAGATATCCGTGTTTGCACGGTCCGTGGGCGACCATGCGATGATGATTTTGGAACAGGGCTTTTGCATCTTGGTTCACTGTAACCCTGGTTTCTCCGTCTCAATCAACCGGAGAGGAGACGACATTAGAAGCCGCACATTGAAAGGAATGAATATTCATTGTTGACCTTTTCAGACGTCGCTTGGAGAGCAAGACGTGTTGGCGGCGCCCGTTATATAATCTTATAATATCTTTGACTCAGCCACTGCTGTGCTTGACTAGAGATATGAGCAATGTGTCACTGTGTTCATAACACCCTAGACTGTGCTGTGTCTCGTCCAGCAACAGGTGTGTGTGTGTGTGTGTGTGTGAGACAAGTTAACAAAATCACCATGTGCTAGTTGTGACCGCTCCTCAATCGCCACCAATCCCCCCCACCCCCCGTCCCCGATACACACACACACACACACACACACACACACACACACAATCAAACCCCTATTTTTTCACAGTGCCTAATCTAAAAAAACACTGCTACAGCACTTTGCTTGAAAGTGCTTTCATCCATAATCGCAGTAATAAAATGATGATGATTATTATTATTATTATTATCATTCCAGTCTTCGTAGGAAATAAGAAGTGTGGCGCAGTGAGGCGTTTCTAATGTTCTGCAGAGCAGAAGTGCTTTGGAGTGCTGGGAGCTGTAGTCCCGTTAATGTAAGGTCCAGCCAGAGAAGAGGTTTTAAAGAAGTTGATGGTGACTCGCAAAGCATGTGTGCATGTGTGTTTAGTATTTGTGTGTGTTTGTGTGAGCGTATGTGTGTGTTGTGTGTGAGCGTATGTGTGTGTTTGTGTGAGCGTGTGTGTGTGTTGTGTGTTGTTGAAAACAGTGGAGAGGAAGGGGATTATGAGTGGCGCCGTGCGGCTATTTTTACTTTTTTTTTTTTTTTCTCTAGATTATAGTTATAGGAGGAGGCTCAACAGCTTTGAGTGTATAAAAGGCCTCCATGTTTTTTCAAACCGGTCGCCCAATCTTTCAATGTGCCACTCTTTTGACAAATCCTAGTCCAGAAAGTACCGACCGGGCTGGATTTATGAAAAGCCTTGTTACTTTTTACAGCTTACTCTCTCAGACATGAACACAGTGAAACCCAGGCTGTGATCTGTGCCACTGCCTCTGTGTTAAAAACCCTTCAGAACTGCTTGGAGAAAAAAACAAGACGTTCATGCGTCCGATCTCCGCACGACTCTCCCGGCCACGACATCTTTATTATCAGCCAGCCCAGGTGGACGAGAGAGAGCTGACAACATGCCACTTTCCCGTGGGATTAGCACTCCTCCGTTGGTCAAAAGACATCCCTGCGCGCCCTACAATGCCCCGCGTAGCATTTCCCGAGGCAATATGCCTTGGGCCGTGTTCACTGTGTGTTTATTTTGAGGAAACAATCCAAAAGGTCTTCAAAACTATTTATAGAAACGGATACGAATGCGGCAGGTGGGAGAGGAGGAGGAGGAGGTTGTTGTGTAGCTATGTGACGGGTCACTCACTGGACTCGGTAATAACAGGTTACCAACGCTGGGAATTAAAACGCATTTAACGATGTTACGCCTCAATAAACTCAAGACTCCTGCGGTGATGTTATCCCATTAATAATCGCAATGTGTCTCATTAGCTGTGATGGGTTCCTCATTTCGAAGTGGCTTTCATGCATGGTGAAAAAGTGTTTTTGAATTAACCTCGTGGATAACACTGACGTATTATAAGTAGGATTCCTTCTTGAGTGTTTTTACATGATTCTGAGTACATATTCATTGACTTATGTATTTATCTTACTTTGCTTATTTATTTGCGTTTGACAACTTAATGGAAGTGCTTTGTTATTTGTGTGAACAGAAAACATATTTTACATAGTCTATGCAGGTGGTAGGAAAAAGGCTAGAACAAATCCCTGAAGTTGAAAAACTCAAAGCGTTCTATAAATGAGAGTTGTATGACTTCTCTCATCTAACTTAGTAAAACAAGGTTTCATGCGTGCACCCTAGCTTCTCTCTCCTCAATCCATTACAGTCATCTGTAATGTTAGTTTCTGAACTGAATTTGAATTTTTCCTTTTTACTTGATCTGAACTTTTGATTTTCCTGTTTTGTTTTATTGTGTGTGTATTCATTTAATTACCAGATTTCTAATTTGTATTGTTTTTTCTTTAATATTGTTTGATGGCCAAACAATAATATTACAATTTCCCTCGGGATCATCCATCCATCCATCTATCCTTTAGCTATACTGCTTATCCTATGCAGGGTCGCGGGGGGGCTGGAACCTATCCCAGCCGACACAGGGCGAGAGGCGGGGTACACCCTGGACAGGTCGCCAGTCTATCACAGGGCCCCCCGGGATCAATAAAGTATTTTCCATTCCATTCCATTTTCATCTCCTGCCCTCATAGAGAGATAGACCTGTTCTGTGTTCAGTGACTGAAATGGCTGCACCTCTCTGTCACCGGTCCCAGTGGTCCCAGTTGCTCATTGTGCTTATTGCCATGGAGACGGCGGGGCTATCACGAAGCCGGGCAGCTTTTTGCCCGTGTCACTTTTCCAACTCCTACCCCGACGACGTTAACAACAGGTCGGCCGCAGCGGTCCGTCGCCATGACACCTGCTCCGCCAATAGAGCGCCAGCGGAAACATTTGGCTTGTAAAATGGCAGTGCCACTTAGAGTTCGTGAACGATAATAATACAGTAAAAATAAAAATGATAAAGGGCAACCGTACACTTTTCATGGGGTGTTTAGAACGAGAGCAGAGTACTCAGAGGAGACTGAGATAGAGGGCAAGAACTTGAGGACAGAGAGAAAAGACCAGAGAGACAGGGAGAGACAGAGACATTGGAGGGAGAGATAAATAGCTTTTGCCAGGTGAAGGACAGGCGATCTGATTGGATGGATGACAGCTTGGTGCTGCTGGCTGCACTCTGAGGCAGACACACACACACACACACACACACACACACACACACATATACACACTCACTGTATCTTTCCTTTGCTCTCTCTCACACTTGCACACACATACACACCTATCTCTCGTTTTCTCTCTCTCTCCTCGCATGCACACACCGTCTCTCGCTCTCTCTCTCTCTCGCTCTCTCTCTCTCTCTCTCTGTCTCTCTCTCTCGCTCTCTCTCTCTCTCTCTCTCTCTCTCTCTCTCTGTGTCTGTGTGTATCTCCTCTTTGTCTTTATTTCAGTCACACACCTACACCTTCTGTTGTTCACAGCCAAAGACATCCACACACCTTGGCTGAGGAGGGTTGTGGTTGGTAGTGTGCCCCAGGCCGGCCCTTCAGATACATCCCCTTCCTCAACACCCCCCTCTTCATCTGTCGTAAACAAGAACGAGCTTCTGTTGTGGAGCCCCATCCACTCCCTTCCTCCTCCTCCTCCTCCTCCTGCTCCTTCTCCTCCTGTCTCTTCTCCCCTTGAAAGACCAAGACAGTAGCAGCAACGTGGATAATTCTCCCAAAAACCTTTTTTTCACCGGTAATTAAATAGCCTCGTCCCGGCACTAATTAGTTCAGGCTGTTGATAATGCGGCCGCTCCAAATCCCCCATAATGACTCCTATTTAATGAGCTAAATGGATTAATAAATAACAAGCGGGGGGGGGGGGGGCGGGGCGGGGGGGGGGGGGGGGGGGGTAATACATTTAATTTGTTTAGCTGTTGTACGGTCTCTTGTACTGCACTACAGTTATCTGATTTACATGTCATCTCTTTTTAGGGCAGAAAAATAAAACAGGAATGGTGACGCACAGTGGGAGATGTAGTTTTTTAACAGTTATACTGACCATGCTGACCACATATTTACTGGATATGCTGGTCCCCCTGGCAACAACTGTGCCAACCTAGTCAACATTGACAGAGGTGTTTTATGACCTTTTCCCTCCAGCACAAGGCAGGGGTCAAGGGTAGGTCAGACCCTTTCTCTCTCTCTCTCTCTCTCCTGCTCATCTCAGGTATTCAGATCATGAGCTCCTCTCTGGAACATCAGCCTCCAGAGACGCTTGACCTTTCAGCTGTTCTACACAGCAATAGCCTGAGCCGACAGGAGCCGACAGGAAGGCCCCTCGCGCCTCGCAGATCGACCTGGCACACACACACACACACATTTATAGAAGCTTGCATGATCCCTGTACACCCCCTGCATTAACCAACTTTATTTTGGTCCATTTCATGTTTCTTTCAAAACAATGTGCGCTCTGCAACCGACCATTGTCATGGCACCACTCTGCCTCCCATTGATGAAGATTCTCTGTTGCGTTTCTCCGAGGCTATAATTAGGACGAGCTACCCTGTCTTCCCTCCGCCCACTCTGTCTGCCTGGGAAGCTGCACACAGTAAGAGGGTGTCCCTATAGGCTGGGTCTGGAGCTAGCACGCTACTCAGAGAGAGAGAAAGCTACTGCACTGCACACTGGGTCTGAAGCTAGCACGCTATGTGGCAGTACCACAGCACACTGGGTCTGGAGCTAGCATGCTACGCATAGAGAGATAGCTACAGTACCACAGCAAACTGGGTCTGAGGCTAGCCCACCACGCATAGCACACTGGAATGGGCCAGGTTGGGTTTGGCTGTGCTGGGTAATACTAGGAAAATCTTTACAAGGCTGTAGGTCCTTCCCTTGAGAGCTAATGTCAAACCGTTGGTACTGAAGGACTGGGTGTCTCTGACGTGTGTGTGTGTGTGTGTGTGTGTGTGTGTGTGTGTGTGTGTGTGTGTGGTCGTAGCCTGATGTGCATTACCCCCCCCCCCCCCTCCTCTAACTGATGCCTCATTGAACACAACCTCGACTTGAGTTGTGTAGTTGTGTGCGACTCACCTTGATAATGGCCAGCCTATTGTGGCACCATGACTGCCTACATACCGAAGCCATGAAGTCTATCTCATGTGGCCATTGGTATCGCGGGCTAGTAGGCCTGGTGGCCGTTGTTGTTCTACTTGTTGTGCGTTGGAAATAGTCTAAGCTGCTGTGTGTCATGGATACACAATACAGTGAAATGGCCTCTTTGATGAACTGTCAAGCTATCGCTAAACCTCTCAAATATACTGTGTGTATGTTTGGTATCCCTTGCAAGGGAACTGTGAGTGCATTTAAGTTAAAGGCATGCTGCCTAGTTGAAATTGCATTTCAGGTTCACAGGGTATACCTCTCAAATATACTTAACCTACTATACTATTTATGGGAACTATTCCAAGTCACTATGTATGTTACATTGACAGGATACTATATAGATGCCTTTTTTGTTGAGTCAAACCATAGACATTATCCACACATACAGGCACCCCAATGTACCTCAAGTCTCCGCCTCTTTCTGGAGGAAAACGTACTCGATTCCTGCATCGATTCATAATGCCTTTGATCTAGGCATGATCTCATTATAACTCAACATAACTGCCTCTTTGTTGTCAAGTCAAATGTATTTCTAAAGCACATTTAAAAACAACCCACGTTGACCAAAGTGCTGTACAAACCAGATTGTGTTGTGGCTGGTCAAACCTCCATGAAGATCGATGAAGGCCATATTGCCTCAGTACCGTATCAAGCCTCTAGCTGTTCTCTGGGGTGAGCCGACCCATTGAGTGAGACATGATTAATGACGGGATGGTAATGGCTGCCCTTCGTCTCCATCGAGTTAGCAGGGCGGAGTGCAAAAAAAAAAAAACCTCCTCTCCAAGGTGACATACTTATCGCCCCCTAGGGGTCTCCTGGAGCATCGCCACGCGTTACAAAACCCTCAAACCCTCAAGCAAAGCCACATGAATAAACTCAAGGGTGCACACACACACACACACACACACATACGAACGGGCAATTTTGCTCAAATCTGTTAATGCATCTCCCCCATTATGCAGGTGTTTGTGAGAGACGGCACAGAGACCAGAATGCTGATTCTGCTCCATAGAGAGAGAGGGAGAGAGTCATGGCTGGTTGTGCCATGATGGCGGTATGTGTCATGATGCCGGTATGTGTCAGGCTTCTTGGGGCTCAGGGGATGAGAAGAGAAGGGTTGCCAGAGGAACGTGGAGTAAGCAGATGAGGGATTAAGTTCTTGGCAAGTGCAACTTCAGAAAATGCTGCTCACAGTGTGTCCCACACCCCGCTCACCACTCACCATCATCAGAGCTGCCACCAGTCAGCACTAATGGGACCTGCATTGGAAGGACATGGTTTGGGGCGTAACAACGTCTTTGTTTTCTCGTGGTTATTTTACATTTTTTACCCCCGTCTGAAATCCTTCCCGTGGCCTGAATGTTTGAAATATTCTGAGCTTCCGGAATGTGGAGCGTCCAGTTGTTTCGGCCCGCAGCAATGTGGCATTCCGAGGCGTTCCGAAAGGGGAGGGAGGGGGCGGGGCGGGGCTGCTCAGACTGGTTTAGGTTTCGCCACGCGTTGTCACGGCGACAGCATACCTCACACCTTACCCGAAGGCCCGGGCTTGACGAGGACAGCCTGACAGATGGGGTCGAAGGTCACCTATTCCTAGAGCCTCTGGGTAATAAGAAAACTAGCTGCAGCTGGAAAGTCGAGCGTGGTGACGATAACCAGCGCTGTTGTCTGTCAATCAACGGGAAACACACCGGAAACATCCAGGAAGTGACGAGGGCCATATAAGGACATATAAGACCAAAGTCTCCAGCGGCTTTGTATGGTGTGGTTTGTTATCCAATGTGCTTATGGGAAATTTCTATAATGCACTTCATAATAGCCATGGCAATTGAGGCTCTGGCTAACGGCGACGAATCACGGTCACGTAGGAACAACGCACCCAATAGAAAGTCAGCCATGCAGAGTCCTCCGATCCCTTTACAAGTGAAGCGCCCTAGTAACGGACTACTCAGCTTGTTGTCTTCATCTTCACCTTTTCTACATTGCCCCCCCACTCTGAACCCCCCCACCTCCTCCTTTATTTACGCGAGAGAGCAGTGAGGGGGGGCTGGTGGGGGCTGGTGGAACCCCCCCCCCCCCCTCCCCCCTGCCGTTTACGTTTGCAAGCCAGAGGGGGGGACAGACAGACTGAGCCTGCCGATAGGGCCATCCATCACATACACACACACCCCCCCCCCATCCTCCTCCTCCTCCCCCCATCAAAGGAATGGGGCCGTATCTGCACACCCAGACCCCCGTGCAGGCTGCTGCTGCTGCCGGAGCCTTTCTGTAATATTACACAGCCCACACACACGGCTCTGCCAACGCTCCCCTCGGGGCCTTTTGAGTGGAGCCCCGAAGCAAGTGGTCCCACGCCGGGTACGAATCCACTCCATCAGAGCCGGACTGAAGTGATTCCATAAGAGCCAGTCCGAAGTGATTCCATAAGAGCCTGTGTGAATTGACTCCATAAGAGCCTGTGTGAATTGACTCCATAAGAGCCTGTCTGAATAGACTCCATAAGAGCCTGTATGAAGCAACCGGGGGGCTGACTGACCTGAAAAGACCCCTCCCCCCCCCTGCCTCTCTCCTCCCTGCAGTTACTCTGGCTTTGGTGAAGGGTTATCGATGGGGCCTGGTGGCTTTGGTGAAGGGTTATGGATAGGGCCTGGTGACTTTGGTGAAGGGTTATGGATAGGGCCTGGTGGCTTTGGTGAAGGGTTATGGATAGGGCCTGGTGGCTTTGGTGAAGGGTTATGGATAGGGCCTGGTGCGTCCTTTGATCCCCACAGAGGTCTGTGTCGCTACAGTGATGATTAAGATGACGACGTCGGCGTAGCGCTCCACACCGCTGGAAAGCCATGAGAGAAATAGCCATGGCGCTTTGCCCGGAGATATACGGCGGAAACCATTTGACGTGACGAATACGGCAACTTTGTACCAGAGGACATTTCCTTCAGACTACCACTGCTACTACTTGAATATTTCATCGTTAGATCAGAAATGCGTTAACAGCTCTTAATCATTAGATTAGCGCTGTTCATCACAGACATGGCCCTGGAGGCCACAGTGCCTCGCCACAGCGCTCCATCAAGAAGATCAATCTGCTGTCTCTCCTCCCTCCTTCCATATCCGCCACTCCATCTCCTCCCTCCTTCCATCTCCTCCCCTCCATCTCCTCCCTCCATCTCCTCGGAGAGCCTTCAGATTTCTATTTATTCCAGCTGGTTGGTGTGGGTTTAATCACTGCGCGCCGGCGAGCCACCTGGGAACGGGGCAGAATTAATGAGTGTGAGCAACGCATGAGACGGACCCAAGGCCCTAGTAGTCCACTGAGAACGCCTGCTAATAAAACCACACACACACACACATACACACACACACAGAGTCTCATTTTCTCACATTTATTTATGCATTTGTTTTTATTTTTCTCGGTCTCCTTCACGTTCAACCTACCACTCTCTTTTTCTCTGTGAGAGAGAGAGAGAGAGAGAGAGAGAGAGAGAGAGAGAGACAGACCGACCCCGTATCTGCACCGCAAATCTTCCACACACTTCCAGCAGGGACAGTTTCTCAGAACAGCTCCGAGGCTCCTGCGGGGCCACAAGTTTGGTGGAGCGACAGAAGCGCCCTGCAGGAGGACGTCGCTCTTTGTCATCTCAGGAGTGTATTATCCAGCCGATTACCTCAGGCAGTGGTGTTTTGGTGTAACCATGGTTTAAAGTTAAAAAGTCACGGGGGCCCGGTTGTGATCCCAAAGCGGGTGTCACACCAGTGCAGTGTGTGCTCGTGTGTGAAATAAGAGAGAGAAAACCTTAGTCAAACCCGGCCCCTGGTCTATCTGCTCCTCAGGCAGCGTGCGTTTGGAAGCGGAGACACTGAAACAATTATCCATTATCAAATTATCACCTTTTTTTTTTTAACGGTCACAAAGTCTGATAGCTAGCTAGCCTATTCAACACAAACACTTACACACACACACACACACACCGTCAAGCCTTTGACTGTATGGGCTGTGTGCGTGCTGAGTCTCCGGGCTGATTAGCCACAGAGCGTGGCTGCACGGCGATGTCATTTCCCCCGCGCTGAGAGATGAGTTGTAATGACTCTCTAGATTGAGCGGCCTAACTAATGGAGGTCGCGTCGTGTCACTCTGTGATTGCGGCGCGCCCAACAAACGGCCCGCCCCCTCCGTCTCCCCGCGGAGATAATTATCACCTATAGGCCAGACCAGGGACTCGCACAGCATTAATCCCAAG
>JAPMUY010007846.1:192500-205000 GCA_026901105.3 Galaxias olidus | reverse complement strand
ATACGTTTGGTTTGTCCTCAGGGGACTCCCTGATGCAATGGGCAGCACGGAAGGCACTCCATGCCCTGTCAAGCAACACCAACCCACCCCACCCTATCCCCCACCGCCTGAGAGAGCCATTACAGTCGCCAGAGGCAGAGGCGAAAACTCAAACGTCCCGTGTTCCCTGTTCCACACCCCTCTTCTTCTAGAGAACACCCTGTTCGACACCCCTCTGTGCTCTTTACGTGTCACAGAGGTAAAGGGACAGTCTGTAGTTTTTTTGCTTTTCTTAGCTCGGTCGGTCGCCTCCGTTTCTGTCGCCTGAACGCTCACACGGCGCCTCTGCCTTCCTTTGTCCTCCTCGCTTTGATTGAACATCACTCCGTCTCTCTCTCTCCCTCCGTCGCTGCGCGTCCCTGTGATCTTCCCCTCGTCCCTCTCAGCAGGCCACCGGTGGGGGGGTGGGGGGATGAAGAGGAGTCTCTCACCGAGGGGTGGGGGGTGATGAAGAGGAGTCTCCTCTCACCGCCATGTCAGATGTAATAGAGATGAGGGAGGAGAGGCTCGGGATGGCTTTGATCTCCGACGGCGTCTCTCTCTCTTCCTCTCTCCCTCTATCGCTCTTATTTCTCTCTCTTTTTTTGCTATCCTCCGCCCTCTTTCGTCCTCGCTCTCTTTCTCTCTCCGTGCCACCCCGCCCAGCGGCACTCTCTGCGCTCTGTCCGACCCACTATCTTCCCCTCTGTATCTCTCTCTCTCTCTCTCTGTCTATCCCTCTCTCTCTCTTGTTACTCTGCGAGGAGCAGGCCAAGGAGATGGGGCATTCACTCTCCAACTCCTTTGATGTGTGTGTGTGTGTGTGTGTGTGTGTGTGTATGTGTGTGTGTGCCCGTCACCGCGCTGTCACACAGACCTCCCCACAGACCGTTGGATAGGCTGGCTTTGACAGGTGACACACCTGCATGCACACCTGCAGGAACACCCTTAGGAGAAAAGAGACACTTATCAATGCAGCCAGCGTAGTGTGTGTCTACATAACAAGCTCTCATGCTATCTCTCTCCTTCTCTCTCTCCCTCCCTCTCTCTCTCGCTCTCCCTCTCCCTCTCGTGTGGTGCTATCGTCTGCCATGCATCTGGGCTTTGCCGGGATAAGGAAAGATAGGGGTTGAGAGGCTATGAATGTCCGTCTTTAACTCCCCAAAGTTCCAACTGATTAGTCACTACGCTGGGCTATATATTGTCTTAATCTGTACTTCTAGAAAACTGCTGTTACTGTACTGTTCATGTATATTAGTAAAAAGCAACGTTAGATTGATGTTTGCTGACTCCCCCCGGGCCTCTGTGTGAGACAGCGCGCTGGTGTTTCTTTAGCGATTACACTTTACCTTTAGGCATCCCATCCTGCCCTCAAGCCCTCAAAGATCACAGAGCCAAAGCTATACCACCCAGTGACAATGTTCAGGAGGGCCACCAACTAGTAATGACACGCACACACACACACACCACAGCACAGACACGCACGCACGCACACACACACACACACACACCACAGCACAGACACACTGCGCACACACACACACACACACACACACACACACACACAGTACAGACACACACACACACAGTACAGACACACTGCGCAGACACACACACCCACACACACAGTACAGACACACTGCACACACACACACACACACCTCTCTCTGAGCCTGGGGAAGATTCCAGGAGGCTAAATGCGGCGGAACGCCATATTGCTCAATTGCCAGGGGTAACCATGATGATAATCTATAGCCTGCGATTAGGAAACCCTAAGTGTGCATGCTCGCTGAACCGACCCTGCCTCTACAGCTCATCTGTCCCAATCTCAAGGTTTATACCATGTCACTGAATATAAAAGTAGCCGAGCAAGGTACATACTGCTGGAAGAGCCTTTTCTTTTGCCTTGTGTGAAGGGACTCCGTTATACTCTTTCTGTAGTAGCCTACACTGTGTTTTTCCCAGCGAAGCCAAACACCCAATGTCACTGTATGTAGTCGACCTGTTTGACAGCAAAGGGAATAGATAGCTAAGGGAGGATAACTGTTACCCAAACATAATAACGACTGAAAATGAGGAAAACACAAGGAGAGCTGGAAATGCCACGAGGTTGAAAGCGGAGATGTCCCAGATTGTAATCATCTACACGGGGTTACAGGCTGGGCTGTCTCCATGACTCCCGGCACCTCTTCACCCCCCCCCCCCCCCCCCTCCTCGTTAAGGAACCGAGACTCTAATTGGATCACCGACAGAATCCAGCTCACCTTACGGAAAAAACGAGCGAGATGCGGCGGGAGGGAGGGGATTTGATTGCCCACCCAAATCTTTCTTTCACCTCACGCCCCTGTGGTCGGTAATTAATCTCAGGCGCCCGTTTGCTTCTCCACATTGACTAATTGACTTCACACACGATCGCTCTCAGCCCACGCTGGGCAATACCGTGTGTCATATTTTTATGCTTTTCCGACGGACTGAGTAGGGTGGGTCGTGGGGGGGGGGGGGGGGGGGTCGTTTCTCCTGTTGGCGATCGACGGTGTTGGGTTGGTGTTGCCGGCAGCGGCGAGGGAGCATTCCGTGGCCGTGGGGGTTGCCGGGGGGGGGGGGGGGGGGGGGGGGTTGCCAGGCAAGCCTAACGAGCTGCTAACGAGCTCGCCGCGGGGTCCTCCCGTCCATCGCCAGGGTCGCCTCCGTCGCAGCCGAGCAAACCTCGTTAGGCGGCGTGTCGCGGCGACCGGACCCGGCGACGCCCGCCACACCTCGCCCCGCTCGTTTCCACCACGAGTAGAGGCGGGACGTTCTGCCGCCATGACGGATAAATCCGCGTTTCAGGGAGGGTCGCAGTCGTTTTGACTGGAGCCTGCTTTGAGTCTTGTCTAGTCGCAGGCGTGGTGGAAAACTGGAAAGTGTGTTTAATGAGTGTTGGGGCTCGTGTCTCTGCCAGCGGACCCGCTGGAGGTGTGAGCAGACATGCTTTCTGGTTTTGACGTTTTCTCTGTTTGCCTCGTGGTTTTGGATGTTGTTTGAAACGCATTCTTCCGATAATATGCTTGAAACAGAGACTTCTTTGTGAAGTACTTTGCTTTTTCCCATATGCAGCTGGCAGACACAGCAGAGGAGTGTGTCCTTTGGGACTGGGCTACAACATCTGTCTCACATGCACACTCTCTCTCTCTCTCACTCTCACACACATGCATGTACACACACACACACACACACACACACACACACACACACACACACAAAGGGTTTGGGTTCGTGCCTGGGGAAATTTGTGTACACGAGAGAGAGAGAGAGAGAGACCCCACGTCCTCTCTGTGGTCCCCCTTCCTCCCCTCTTCCTCCCCTCCCTTCCACAAAGCCCAGGTGTGTCTAAAGTAAGGCCTCAGAGCAGAGAGAGAGAGAGAGAGAGAGAGAGAGAGAGAGAGAGAGAGAGAGAGAGAGAGAGAGAGAGAGAGAGAGAGAGAGAGAGAGAGAGAGAGAGAGAGAGAGAGAGAGAGAGAGAGAGAGAGAGAGAGAGAGAGAGAGAGAGAGAGAGAGAGAGAGAGAGAGAGAGAGAGAGAGAGAGAGAGAGAGAGAGAGAGAGAGAGAGAGAGAGAGAGAGAGAGAGAGAGAGAGGGCTCTGACAGTCTCCTGTCTGACAGACTGATGGGATTGATCTGCGCTGATGAGTCGAGGGGGGGGGGGGGGGCGGTGAGTCGAGAGAGAGAGAGAGAGGGAGGGCGGGGGGGGGGGGGGAGGGTGGGTAGGGGGAGGGAGGGAGGGATGAAAGCGACAGGAAGACAGATGAGCGGGAAGCAGAGGCTAGCTTGAGGTGAGTGAAGACAAAAAAAAGGTCGAGGGACAGAGGGGTGGGGGGGTGGGGGGGGGTGCGGAGAGGACGAGAGGAGGGGGAGGCTGATTGCTATTCAGGAGCTGATCTCAGGGATTGTTCTGAAGGATGAGGCTGTGATGAACGACGGTGGGAGAGAGGGAGAGAATGAGATAGTGATGAAATGATGAGGATAGAGGAAGGAGAAGGTTGGGGGTGCGTTGCATCACCTTCCTCCCTCCCTAATAGTCAGATAACGATGATGATGATGATGACACAGAAAGGCGGCCATTGTGTGGCCCAGTACCGCAGTGTGACACCACCACCTGACGGGCCGCTGTGTGTGTGTGTTTTCGTGGTCCGTTTTGTTGGGGTAAGAACAAAGCACAGTGTGTGTGTGTGTGCGTGCGTGCGTGCGCGCGTGCGTGTGTCACCCAGTGCTATTCTAGTCTCCGCTCACTACAGTTTGGTGAAAACAATCAGTGCCATCCAGTAATTGTTCTGTTGGTCAGAGTCTGGCAGTGCGCCACTTCTATTTACGTTAATGGCCTTTTTAGAAACAGAGTGTGTATGTGTGTGTGTGTGAGGGGGGGGGGGGGGGTATTCCCAGGCAGGAAAGAATTCCCAGAAAGAATGGCATTCCTATAGGGATGATGCAATTCCCAGAATTATCCCCTAGCCCCTTGTCCTTTTGTATCATTAGCATGGGAACAATGATGACCCAGAATGGAGGCCTTCGCATTCTCAGCTGTGTGTGTGTGTGTGTGTGTGTGTGTGTGTGTGTGTGTGAGAGAGAGAGAGAGAGAGAGAGAGAGAGAGAGAGAGAGAGAGAGAGAGAGAGAGAGAGAGAGAGAGAGAGAGAGAGAGAGAGAGAGAGAGAGAGAGAGAGAGAGAGAGAGAGAGAGAGAGAGAGAGAGAGAGAGAGAGAGAGAGAGAGAGAGAGAGAGAGAGAGAGAGAGAGAGAGAGAGAGAGAGAGAGAGAACGTGTGTTTGTTTTGTGGGTTCCGCACAGAGAACTAGTTTTCTTTTTCCACGTCTCAAGCCGTAGTCTCTGGGAGCATGTACCATAGAAAAGGGGGGTTTATATATACACACATACATAGTCCCAATGCATGACAGGACACCACTATTGTTGCCTTGACCCACATTCCTGCTGTTCATTATAGCCAGCTGAAAAGGTCTGTAGAGTTACAGTTGCGTGAATATGTATTTGCCCCCCCCCCCCTGCTGTTTCTCTTTTCGTTCCCATATTTGCCACACTTAATTGATTCAGATCTTCAAATAAACTCTTATCTTTTTACAAATACAGCGTGAATGAACAGAAAATACAGTTTTTAAATGATTATTTCAGCAATCAACAAGCAAGAAACTATGCCGAAGTTGAAAGAGATTCCAGTACAGGTGAGACAAAAAATCGTTCTGATCTATGAAGTGCTCTAAGGCCATTTTCAGATCTGAAACAAGTAAGTGAGGCAAATATCGGAAAATAAAGATATTAAAATAGCATGGGGGTAAGTACATTTTAATGCAATTGTGCATAGTAGGGGAGACACCACCACTATAGGCCTAGGTCAATGAAAGCGAACTGATTTAAAACCAGTTCAATTGTTTTATCGGCCTATATAAGTTGTGTAAGCCATGACTTTGGCGGTTGCTTAATCAGGATTTCCCGTTGTTCTGGAAACGGGCGAAGCAGCGAGCCAGCTCATCATTCCACCGTGTCCTTATCTGATTCCAGACCGAGCGCCGTTGCTCCACGTAACAGATTAGCATGCGTCGCAGGCCGCCAATGGAACGCCGCTAATCCGCCAGTCTCCGTAGGCGCTCTCCCGTTCACGGCACAGAGGGAGGAACTCTTGAACGCCGGCGAAACGAGCTCGTTTTGATTACGACCAGGCGGGGGCCGTCGGAGGAGGTTCCTCTCGCCGTTCTTGACGCCGGCCTGGCTTTAAGCGCTCGCACGGCTCAGCTGGAAACGGATGGTGTTCGAATTGCTATCGCGCACTTTCGAACAAGGCAATTCCGTTCGGGGAAATCCGCGGCGGACTGTGAGACCAATGGTCTCTCGGGTTTCAGCGCGCCGTTAGTCCCCCATGCAGTGACTGGCTGCCGTGCAGTCTATCTCCAGCAATTTCTGCAGTTTCACAAAATGTGCTAGGTGGGGGGGTGTTCGAGAGAATGTATTTGGCGCCTGTGTGTATGCACCATGCACACTCCCAAACTATCAGTGATTTGAGTGTTTGATGTGTATGTGTGTGTGTGTGTGTGTGTATGTTTGGTGTGAAAGTGTGTAAAAGTGTGTGTTGCCATTACCAGGGAATACCCGGTAGCAACCCGCCACTTCCAGCCCAGTCCCCTTTTGGTTTGTGTCTGTCTGAATAGCGTCTGAACCCCTGAACCCTGAACCCCGCTGTGCGGCTGTGGAAGGAAGACTTGGCTGGTCTTATTGATGCTGAGAACGGAGCCTTGGTCTCTGGGGCTACTCCACCCACGTCCCCAGTCTGAGCATGGGAGTCCCTGTGCGGGGCAGCACGCCCGCCTGGATACCTGCCCGCATGGATGCCCACTTCACGTCCGCAGCTCACACATTATTTCTCTTTCTTTCTTTCTTTCTTTCTTTCTTTCTTTCTTTCTTTCTTTCGTTCATTTCATCTTCCAGTTCTCTCTTCCTCCTTTTCTTTACCTACCTGTTCTCTCACCCACCTTGTCTCATTGCACCTACCTCTCTTACTCTTACACAATGTTCTCACTTGTTCTCTCTCTCGCTCTCTCGTTTTACCTTCAGTTTTCGTCTGTCATATTCCCCTCTAACTCGCCGAGGGTGACTTGGCACGTCCCCAGCTCGCACTCGAACTCCAGCCGAACTACTGCCGCAGCCCCTCCTCTTCCACAGAGACAGAGACAGAGACAGAGACAGAGACAGAGACAGAGACAGAGACAGAGACAGAGACAGAGACAGAGACAGAGACAGAGACAGAGACAGAGACAACGAGGCTGTTCCTCGCCCGCCCTGTTCGGCCGCAAAGCTAGCTTTTTCTACGGTGGCCCTGAGAGGCCAAACGCACTGCAACTTAAGAAAACACATGCAAATAGACAAAACACAAGCAAATTAAGGAAACATCTACATCAATTTGACAACACATGCGCAGCATTTAGAAAGCGTGCTTCAAATTCAGACAACACAACACATTACAGAAACGCGCTGCAATTACGAAAACACAGCACATTACAGAAATGCGCTATAAATACAGACAACACAACACATTACAGAAACGCGCTGCAAATACAGGCAACACAAGGGAAATGTTTTCAGAGGACACCTAAAAATGACAAGGATAACACAAGAACAAAGGACCTCGTGTTTTCTGGATTTGCAGCTCGTTTCTGTAATGTGTTGTGTTTTTGTATTTGCAGCGCCTTTCTGTAATGTGTTTTTGTATTTGCAGTACCTTTCTTTAATGTGTTGTGTTGTCTGTATTTGCAGCATGTTTTCTAAATGTTGCGCATGTGTTATTAAATTGATGAAGATGTATTCTTAATTCTGTTTGTGTTTTGTCTATTTGCACGTGTTTTCTTACGTTGCAGTGCGTTTGGCCTCTCAGGGCCACCGTATTTTTCCACTGCCATACTCACACGGTTGCCTATAGGCCTTGTTCTACCAATGTGTGTTTTTAGAGGGTTGTGATGAACTTATAGAAGGATGAGCTAATGGATCTGGATCCACCTATATGTGTGTTTTCAGAGGGTTGTGATGAACTTATAGATGGTACTTATGGAAGAGTGCTGTTACCTAGGACACCTGTGCATCCATGTGTTTTTAGAGGGTTGTGATGGGTTTATGGATGAGTACTGTTGCCTAGGACACCTGGTTCCAGGCGTGAAGGATTTATGGAAGGGTTGCCGGGGGTAAGCAGCAGGCCGAGGGCGTTTTTGACAGGGCGGACATGTTGTCTCACAGGTCCTGGGTGGAGGGAGCGTTTGGGAGGGCTCTGTTAATATCCCATGGGAACGTGTGGAACCTGGCTGACCGTGGGAGTGTCTTGTCTTTTCTCCGCTCCTCTACTTTTCTCGTGCTTGTCAATCTGCCTTCAGGCTGTGGATCTATGTGAGGGACTTTCCTCCATGTTGTCATAGCCATTGCGTACATTTTAAACAGTACATATTGAATTGGTTTGTTTCTGCTGGGGGCAAGTCGAATCCCTGGCATGTGCATAGTCCCTGACAAAAGGAAGCACCTACTGATTCTCGCCCCCTTCTTTTTTCTTCCTCCTCCTCCTCCTCCTCTTCCTCCTCACAGGTAAAGTGCTGAACACAGACCTGCGGCACTACCTCAGCCTCCAGTTTCAGAAGGGCTCGCTGGACCACAAGCTGCAGCAGGTGATCCGCGACAACCTGTACCTGCGCACCATTCCCTGTGAGTCAACGCACACACACACACACACACACACGCACACACACACACACACACACACACACACACACACACACACACACTATCACATGCGCACAAACACACACACACACACACACACACACACACACACACATTCACACACACTATCACATATCCGCACACATACACGGGTCATTGTTGCGACTGCCGGTTCTGGTCTGCAACTTCCTGCCTGCTTACCTCATAGCTGCGTTAACCTGGCTATGTCATTTCCTGTTTACCACTCTCTCTTCCCCTGTCTCACACCTCCGTCCCTCCACCTCTCTCCCTCGCTCCTCCCACCTCCGGCCGCTCAGCGTCTCTCTCTGTCCTCCTTTCTGCTCCACCTTTCTCTGACCCCCGAAGAGATCAGTCTCTCTCTCTCCCCCTCCCTCTCCCCCCCTTCTCACCCCCCCCCCTTCCTTTTTTCTCCCTCGCTGTTCTTTTTCCCCTCTCTCCATCGCTCCCTTTCTCTCTGTCAGTGTCCGGTGCGTCAGCGTTATCCACGTTCCTCGGCGAATAAGATAGCATGCGGCATCTTTCAGCGATCCATCAGCAGGCAATTTGTTAAGAACTAGAAAGCCCTAATAACTCTTTAGGAGAGGATTAAGAAGATATAGTCTCTATTTTTAAAAAGGGATTATGCTTCCTGAAGTTCAAAGCCTTGGCTATGATATGCGTCCAATTAGTTCTAATGCACTTCCACTTCATCGACACGTCTCCTAATTTACACTTGCAAGGTGCGTAGGAGGGCTGCCAACTCTCCTAGTCTCTCTTTACTCCCTCCCTCCCTCTGTCTATCTCTCTCTCCCTCTCCTTCTCCCTCTCTGACACTACCTCTATTTCCCGCTCCCCCTCACTTTTCCTCTCTCTCTCTCTCTCTCCCTCCCTCCCTCCCTCTCCTTCTCCCTCTCTTACTCTCTGTAGTCCTGTACCTCCCGCTCTCCCACCCTTTTCCTCTCTCTCTCTCTCTCTGTAGTCCTGTACCTCCCTCCCTCCCTCTCCTTCTCCCTCTCTTACTCTCTGTAGTCCTGTACCTCCCGCTCTCCCTCCCTTTTCCTCTCACGCTCTCGCTTTCCCTCCCCTTTTCCTCTCCGTCTCTTTCGCTCTCTCTCCCTCTCCTCATCTCTCTGTCAGACCTGCGTCGACACAAGTCTCAGATCTTTGTGTCGAATGTGGACCACATAAGCCCGGCGGGGGAAGGAGAAGTCCCTCTGAACTCCCAACGGACAATAAGGGGTCAACGGGATACGGAAACCAAGAGGTCAAAGTGCAGCGCTATGACGAAGCGACACTGAATTACATGGCAATTACTCCTCATTACCCGGTTTATTAATGTCAGCAACTCATTTGTAATCCGCAGCGAGTTGCTCGTGTTCATTTGCATTTAGAAAGTTCCTCCTCGCTGCCGTGGCTATGATGAAACGACACTGGTTTTTTTTCCCGGTTAATGTGTAACTCCTCATGTGGAAACGCAATATGGGTGAATAAATGGGATTTGCGGAGGGGTAGGGGAGGAGGGGGAATTTGATTCTATTCTAAAGCTCTTCTATATCAATCCTTTTGAAAAGGCTAATGCTGTAAATATGCCCTGTGTGTTTAATGTAAATCAGTGGGCCTATTCAGAAACATCAGTGGATTTATGGCCAACGTCTATGAGGGTGTCGTAAAAATGTTTATGGAGACAAATTAGTTTGAGCACTGGAGGTGCAATAGAGCCAATTCAGCTTGTTAGATAGATCCCGTAAATCACACGAACCACGCAGGGAGCCAGTCAGAAAGGCCATGTGGTTTTTCTATTGGCACAGGGTAGCTACTGCACATGAACAGGGATCTTTAGGCCGTAAGCGACACACAGGTTAAACGCGCTACCGCTATTGCATGCTAACCGGTCAGCTGTCTGTGACATGGACCGGGTGGAAAGCTAGACTGGACCCCCTTCCAAACCCAAAGCTGGTCATAGCTAGACCCGGTACATAGCCAGACTGGACCCCCTTCCAAACCCAAAGCTGGTCATAGCTAGACCCGGTGCATAGCCAGACTGGACCTCCTTTGAAGCCAATGCTGGTCATAGCTAGACCCGGTACATAGCCAGACTGGACCTCCTTTGAACCCAAAGCTGGTCATAGCTAGACCCGGTACATAGCCAGACTGGACCTCCTTTGAACCCAAAGCTGGTCATAGCTAGACCCGGTACATAGCCAGACTGGACCTCCTTTGAACCCAAAGCTGGTCATAGCTAGACCCGGTACATAGCCAGACTGGACCTCCTTTGAACCCAAAGCTGGTCATAGCTAGACCCGGTACATAGCCAGACTGGATCCCCTCCAGAACCTAAGCTGGTAAAAGAGTGTGACGGAGAGGGGAAGGATGACAGGTCACCCTCTTCATCCTTCACACACACACACACACACACACACACACACACACACACACACATGCATGTAACCACACAAATATAGGCACCTCTCTCTCACACACACACAAACCTGTCAGGAAAGACGAGAGAGAGAGAAAGAGTGAGAGAGAGAAAGTCAGAGTCAGACCCCAGCCAGGCTCAGGTCCTCGGACTCCATCCTTTGGGATGGAAACATTAATATCCTTTGTGACACTCGCACTAAGCGACTCCGTGTGAAATAGAAAGAAAGAGAAAAACAAAGAGAAGGAGAAACAATTCAGTGTTTTATTTCAAAATGACTCTACCCAGAGAAGATTTAAAGAAAGGTTTATTTAAACTTTGTTTCAAAGGCAGCGAGACAAGGTCTCACCGTTATGATGTAGCCGACTCCACTTCCTGTTCAGACAGGCGGTTATCTTCACCAACACAATGCAAGCCTCAGCACCATAATGTTAGTCTCTGATCGTTTCTGGCTCACAATTACCTGCTTCCTGATCCGCCCCACATTACATATATCGAAATGTCATTTTAATACGTTCTTGGTTTTCCTCTCTTTTTGTAAGCAGTATGTTCAAGATGGTATGCCCCCCCACTCAACCTTACCCCCCCCCTCACACACACACACAAACACACACACCCCACACACACCCCCTCACAGTGCTCAAACTTTGTGTTGTGACTTTTCGCTAGGCATTACAGCATCCCATATTAACGCTGTAGCAGCTGGCAGCGCTTCACATGGCTGTATTAAGGGCTCTTCAGTAGACGCCTCGGCTAATTGTTTTCCTGTCCCACTGAACTCGCCGCCTGGGACTCTGCGTTTTAAAGGGGAGTGTTTGCCGTTACGAGTGTCGCTAGGCGTTCCAGCGAGTGGGCGTCCCACCTGCCGTGGAAATCACACAAAGATAGACTTCCTGAAGCACGGAAGCGCTCCAATATGGTGTTTCTACAAGCCCCTTCACCGGGCCATGCGGTCTGCTTAGATCGTGGGCTTTTTATATCATTGGTGTCGGGCAGCTGGCGCTCCATATTGCTTTAAATATGAGGTTTCTTGTTGTTTTGTTTTTTTTCTTTTTACTTCAAATGAGACCTTTATGAGAAACATATGTTGGAAAGCGGTCGACGTTCTCTTTACCGTTCTGCTGGGAGGAGAGGGAATTGGCAGACACCCACGTTTTCCCCCCTCCCTGTTTCTCCACTCTGCCTTGACTTCTGCAGCAGAGAAGATAAGTGAAGGAGGTAAAGGGAGTCCAGCCTCTCTCTCTCCCTCCCTCTCCTCCCAGCTTCGGTGGCGGTGTGGTAGTGGCAGTAATTGGCTGTGGGAGAACGAGGAACTGATCTCAGCTCTGCCATAGGTCAGAGGTGCGGATGTTCAGAAGTCCCTGAGCCGTCGATAGCATTTTTTGAAACTGCAATTTCGATTTATTTTATTTTTTTAAACTTACCTTGTGATTGTCAGTAACCTCATTTCACTACTCTACGGCCCGTACTCACGCCATTTTAACTCAGGCCATTAAACCTTTTGGTCGCAATCCTACCAGGTTTTTCTGCATTCAAACAGGGAAAAGAGCAGATGTATCTTATCATATTTTATAATCCTGTTCCACTGGTATTAGACCAGCTGAGCCGCCGCGAGAAAGCAGAATGCTCTAGCCTGGGGCTTCTCGGCTTTCCAAGTCCGCAAAAAAATAAATCATACATCTTGGAGCTTATACCTGATCTATTTCTCCCATGTGGAGGATCCCCCAGTGTTAAGGAGAAGGCTTTAACACTGGGTACAGGATGAGACGGCGTTAAATGGCCTCTGGGTCCAGGTATGCAGGGGAGTTCATTCAAGGTGTCGT
>JAPMUY010007846.1:180000-187500 GCA_026901105.3 Galaxias olidus | reverse complement strand
CTGCCCCCGCCAGGGCCTCACAGGTCGGGGCCGCAGCGCCCACTGGCAGCTGCTGCTGCCTTCTCCAGATGGCATGACCTCACTCACTGTCTCTCTCTCACACACACACACACACACACACACACACGCACACACACACCTTTCTGTCTCTGTGTATGGCGTTCCTCCATCTGGTGAGTCCATCACTGTAATGTGACTCGTATCAGACAGCCTCCCTCATTCCCCTGACAGATTAGTGGTGACAGATACCTTTACAAATCTCTACTAGTATCACCCCCCCGACACCGCGCCCTATCTCCCCCCCCCCCCCCCTCTCTCTTCTTCCTTCCCCTGTAAAGTCTGCTGGTCATTTATCAGGCATGCTATGGCAGTGTTTATGAGCTATTAATCACACACCAGAGCAGAGAGAGAGGGAGAGGATGGGGTGAGGCAGGGAGATGGAGGGAGAGGTGGTGGTGTAGGAGCACTGGGGAATGGAAGATATATGGTAAAGGGAGAGAAGGAAGTTATAAAGAGATGTGATCAGAGGGAGAGAGAGACAGCTAGACTTTATAGCGTGTCTGAGAGAGAGAGAGAGAGAGAGAGAGAGAGAGAGAGAGAGAGAGAGAGAGAGAGAGAGAGAGAGAGAGAGAGAGAGAGAGAGAGAGAGAGAGAGAGAGAGAGAGAGAGAGAGAGAGAGAGAGAGAGAGAGAGAGAGAGATCAGAGATAAAGTCAGGAGATGAGAGGGGCGCGTCAGCGGACAGGTGAGGAATAAAGGAGACCTATCTATCTCTCATCTCCATCGCTGTGAGCTCTCCCTGGTGCCCAACAATCTACCTGTCACTGGACAAACGCTAATCTAGCAGACCGATTACTCAGTCTCCCAGCCAAGCACAGTCACACAGACAGAGAGATGGGTCTGCTGCAGGCTGATCCCAGACCAGAGAGAGAGAGAAAAAAGAAAGAGAAAGAGAGAGAGAAAAACGAGTCCAGCAATTGAACTCCTAGCACCCTTTTCAGATTTGTTCCGAAAGAATTGCAAGTCATTTGCTGTAAGTAGAAATATAGCTTTGCTGTAGTAGGGTAATAAAAATGTGGTCTTATTTTCATTGACGTGATCGCTGGCGGATCCCTAGTTTACGCGGAGTCATTTCACTGGGCAAAGCCCAGCACCAAGCTCCGGCGCTGGGAAGGTTGCCGTGGTAATTAGCGCGTTGGAGTCGCACAGGCGCCTTTGCTTTGGCGTGCCTTGGAATAGAGTAATCAACTTAATAACGGTACTAACGAATTCAAACCCGGCACGTGGAGGGCGACGGCGTTGCGGGGAATCCGAGGGCGGGTTCTGAAACAACGGGGACGTGTTTTGTTTGTTTCAGAATAACGTCTGCTCCGTCAAAAATGGGGACGCTAATGGATAAACATAATTAGTTCTTTAATTGGGCAGATTTAAAAAAGAAATTGCGGGGTTGTGGGACAAAACAAGCAGTCGTATGAAGTCATTGTTTTAGGGCCTCCTTTGTTTCATCTCCCTTTTGTTTTTCATCTGTTTTTATAGTGTGGCTTCAGCAGGGGACTGGAAAGCAACAGAGCGATTTATACGGACAAAAAAGATCCCCTCTCCTTCTATCCCTTTTGAAGTCTTTCTGTTATTTCGGTCAGTCACTCTTTCCTTTCCCTTCCCCTCTCCTTTTCTCTCTCTCTCTCTCTCTCTCTCTCTCTCTCTCTCTCTCTCTCTCTCTCTCTCTCTCTCTCTCTCTCTCTCTCTCTCTCTCTTTCTCTCTCTCGTTGCACTCCCCTTTCCTGCTATAGACCCCCTTATAGTAGATGGCTGACTTCAAATAACACCATAACAACCCCTGAGTCAATATTTAGACCTCCAAGAGCAACGCCTCCCTCCTTTTCTCTTTCTGCCGTTGGTGTCATTCCGCCTATCTTGAAAAGAGGAAGAGGAGAGGGCAAACACTAAGTGGGTCAGCTCGCCTTCTCCCAGAGAGACGGGGAATAGTTTTGATGTACAGCGTGGATCAGGGGTGGCTGAAGTGTGCGTATTCTGTAGCCCATGGCGCCCACTGGAAGTGGGACAGGACAGCACTGGGTGAGGACAAGGAGTTGCTACTGTACTTTAAAACTGGAGCGGACTGTCTGTGAAACAAGGGCAGCGGGTGTGTGTGTGTGTGTGTGTGTGTGTGTGTGTGTGTGTGTGTGTGTGTGTGTGTGTGTGTGTGTGTGTGTGTGTGTGTGTGTGTGTGTTTATACTACACATTTATAGGTGTTTTTGGCTGTACTTCCAAGCCAATGTGTGGGGTTGCCTGCTTGCTTCTCTGTATATTTCTGACTGACCCTCGCGTTACCCCCACTTACCCTCGTGTCCAGGTAATTACTACGGGACCCCCAAGCCCCCTGCGGAGCCCAGCCCGGTGCAGCCCGACCTGGTGGACCAGGTGCTGTTCGATGAGGAGTTCGACACGGAGGTCCAGAGGAAGCGCACCACCTCCGTCAGCAAGATGGACCGCATGGACAGCACCGCGCCCGAGGAAGAGGAGGAAGAGGAGAGACCCCCTGTGGTGGTGGTCAACGGCCTCGCTGGTAAGACGAAGAGCGATGCGTACACCTTCCATTAACTACATACACCCTGCAACACCTATCATTAACTACATACACCCTGCTACACCTTATATTAGCTACATACACCCTGCTACACCTTCCATTAACTACATACACCCTGCAACACCTATCATTAACTACATACACCCTGCGACACCTGTCATTAACTACATACACCCTGCGACACCTGTCATTAACTACATACACACTGCGACACCTGTCATTAACTACATACACACTGCGACACCTATCATTAACTACATACACCCTGCGACACCTGTCATTAACTACATACACACTGCAACACCTATCATTAACTACATACACCCTGCGACACCTGTCATTAACTACATACACACTGCAACACCTGTCATTAACTACATACACCCTGCGACACCTGTCATTAACTACATACACACTGCGACACCTATCATTAACTACATACACCCTGCGACACCTGTCATTAACTACATACACACTGCAACACCTGTCATTAACTACATACACACTGCAACACCTGTCATTAACAAAATTCACCACAAAGCAACACGAAGGGAAGCAAAACAACACAAACATTATTCAGTTATCAACGCCTCAAAAGAAGACATAAAACATTTTTCCGTGTGGTCAGTCCCTAGGTCAAAAAGCACCGTCAATTGCCTGGAAAGAGTTCTCTCCTCCTTCATCTGGGCTGATTGTGGCAAGACCTCTCTTCTTTTTTCCATTTTCTTTTTTCATTATTTTCCTCTCTGATGGCTTTCCACCACTCTAAGAAAATGAGAAACTGAGGACCCCACTCCCCCCCGCTCTCGCTCTCGCTCTCGCTCTCTCCCACTCCATGATAATCCTCCCAATGATTAAAGTTTACGGCATGCAAGGTCAGCACGGAATCAGAGAACTGGGAAAGTCGAGCAGTCCTGGGATCAACGAGTATAGGAATTCCCGAATGAGAAAAGCAGTGTGACGGCCGTGTCCTCGTCACAATTCCCCCCGGAGGGAACGTTCCTGACATTACTGGCTCAAACAAAAGCCCGCGTGGTCAGAAGTTCAGGGAGCTATAGGAGTGCTCAGGAAGAGGGAAAAGGTGTTGTCTTTTTGGGCCGAGTTCACTTGGCAGAACGGGGCTATGGAAGACTTAGGAGGACTGTGACGGACCATGGAAGACACACAGCAGGAACATGGGCCAATGTAAAGAGGGAGGGGTGATCATTCTCAGGTCTGACTGTGACATAATACTGTAGGGAGAGAGAGAGGGGGAGGGAGGGAGGGGTAGACAGGGGAGGGAAGAGGGAGGGGGAGAGAAAGAGGGAGAGAGAGGGAGGGAGGGAGAGGCAGGTGCTCCTTAGCAACGGTTTGCTCCGTTCCATTTTGTCCTCTGGTGCCCTGACCCCCTCCAGCTGAAGAGGAAGAGTTGGAGCGTATCCCATCCTACTTTCTCTTCCTCTCTCCCTCCCTCTCTCCCAGGCTCTCCTGCCCTCCCTCCCTCCGTCTCTCTCTCTCTCTCTCTCTCTCTCTCTCTCTCTCTCTCTCTCTCTCTCTCTCTCTTTCCCTTCTACCTCTCTCTCTGCCCCTCTCCCTCCTTCCCTCCGTCTCTCTCTCTCTCTCCCTTCCTCCCTGGCCCCTGACTGTAGACGCTGAACAATCAGGACCAGCAGGAGTCACTTAGGACCTCCAGACCCTTTGTGATTCTTTTCTGTTCTGGGGTGTAACTTCCACCACAGACAGCAGTTCCTGTAGAACGGCTTTGAACAGGCCTTTTTGGTGTCCTTTCTACTTCTTTCTGTTTCTCTGTCTGGACGACAGCAGAGCTGACCCTGCAGGACCTTGTGGCTGTAAGACACTCCACTCCACTCCGCACCACTCCACTGGCCGTGTTTTCTTTTCTGTCCGTCTGGCAGCACAGTGGGACCGGCCAGAGGGCAGTTCCTATGGGCTTTCAACAATATGTGCCTGTGGAGCTCTTCCCAGGCAGGTGTGTGTGTGTGTGTGTGTGTGTGTGTGTGTGTGTGTGTGTGTGTGTGTGTGTGTGTGTGTGTGTGTGTGTGTGTGTGTGTGTGTGTGTGTGTGTGTGTGTGTGTGTGTGTGTGTGTGTGTCAGATTGAAATAAATGTTCCGAACTTCCAGCTTCTCACATACCTAAACACCCAACTTCACTACAGCTTTTGGACGCCATGCTAAAACGCTCAGCGCTCAGTGGCTGCGCTAAAACCTAAGATCCTGTACCGACACAGTGTGGCTCTCCACCCGCCCGTCTCTCCAGCTGGTCCGCGGCCGAGGACGGCTGGTGGGCGTGGAACTGGGATCCCCCACAAAGCAGCCAGTGGGGGGGCCTTTCTAGTGGGCTTCAAAGACCCAGACCGAACAAGCAGCTCTGAGGGGGGCGCTTTTCTTTATTCATAAAGCGCACGAGACGCACACACGCTAACACACACACACACACACGCACACACACACATACACAGACACACACCGTCAAGATGTACACACGGACACGAATCAAAGATTCCTGTTGCTTCTGAATGGCTGTGCTCTCGCTCGGAGCAGGGCCTCAGTGTGTCGTGCTCTGCTCCGCCGGCTACAAAGGACGTGTTGCTGTTTAGAGTGGAGCTCTTTGTGGCACACAGCACTCTCCTCCACTCCCCTGCCACTCTCCAGAAGCACGCTGGCTGGCCTGCTTTCAGCGCCGACAGGCCAAATGAGAATCTACTGATAAGAGGACACACACACACACACACACACGCACAGGCACAGAAAGAGCAAACGTGCGCACACACACTCACAAACACGAACAGGCTCACACGAAGACTGGAGCAGAAGAAAGGCGATCAATGAGCCAGTTTGCAGCAGCATACGACAAACACACACAGACACAACTCACAGACACACAGAGCGAGAGACACACACGCAGACAAACACAAAACAAATAAAGCCAGCCCCCCCCCCCCCCCCCCCACACACACACACACACACACACACAGAGGTGGGCGTTGTGATGATAATAGGCTGAAGGAGAGCGTGGAGGCTGGGGCCTGGTAGGGGGCTGGGGGGGGGCAGGGCTGAGGCTGGGGCCTGGTGGGGGGCTGGGGGGGGGGCAGGGCTGAGGCTGGGGCCTGGTGGGGTGCAGAGGGGGGCAGGGCTGAGGCTGGGGCCTGGTGGGGTGCAGAGGGGGGCAGGGCTGAGGCTGGGGCCTGGTGGGGGGCTGGGGGGGGGCAGGACTGAGGCTGGGGCCTGGTGGGGGGCAGAGGGGGCAGGGCTGAGGCTGGGGTCGTGGTGGGGGCAGGGGGCAGGGGGCAGGGCTGAGGCTGGCGCCTGGGTCAGTGCTGTCCCTGCCCCGCAGGCTCTTCCCTTCACAATGCTGACATGCTGTGGCACTCGCTGCTCCTCCACCTCTCTCTCTCTCTCTCTCTCTCTTTGTCTTTCTCTCTCTCCCTGCCTCTCTCTCTCTCTCTCTCTCTCTCTCTCTCTCTCTCTCTCTCTCTCTCTCTCTCTCTCTCTCTCTCTCTCTCTCTCTCTCTCTATTCCTACCTCTCTCTCCTTTCCTCTCTCCCTGCCTCTCTTTCTCTCTCTCCCCCTCCGTTATCTCATTGCTCCCTTCTTCCCTCTGAACCGTTGCTCTCCCTCTCCTCGTTTTCCCGTTCTGTCCATACCATTCCTGGAGCATGTTTACCCCCTCCTCTCTCTCCTCCCTCCCTCTCTCTCTTCCTCTGTCTCTTTTCTCTTCCTCACTCCCCCCCTCCTCTCTCTACCCTTCTCTCTTCCTCCCTCTCCCTCTCCTTGGTCTCTCTCTCCCCCATTGTCTCTCTCTCTTTCCCCTCTCTCACCCACTCTGTCTCTCTCTCCACCCCCTCTCTCTCTTTTCTCTCCCTCTCTCCTGACCATATAACTCATGCCCACGGAGTGTGTTAGGTGTAGTGAGCCTCTGTACCAGCCCAGCCAGGCAGCAGGATCAGCAGCCTCACAAGGAGGTCCAGAGTCAGCAGCGATGCAGGGGGCCAGATCTCCCCGCGCCTCCTCCTCCTCCTCAGGCTCTAGCCCGCGCTCACCTCCCCTCTCCCTGTCCTTCTCTCTCCCCCTCCCCCTCTGCCGTGGTGCCGGCGTCCCGCTGGCCCGCAGACCCCCAGGACAAGGCCCAGTGGCGGCGCTCGGTGCCCAGCTACGCCCAGTCCAGCAGCGCCATGGACTTCCGGGCGTGGGGGACGCTGGGCCGCGACGACGGCCAGGACGCGCTGCCCAAGAGCTGGGAGAGAGCCTACACCGAGACGGGCATGGTCTACTTCATCGAGTGAGTATCGCGGCCGCTAGCGATGGGAGCTAGCCCGCTAGCCCGCTATCGTTGTGCGTCTTTTTTCAAAGTTTGTTTGTTGTTCTGGTGGTGGCGGTTCTCAGTCTTAGTGGACGTGCTGGTAGACGTGGCTTTGAAGATGTTTGTTGTTGGTTAGTTTTGTTGTTGGTTGTTGTTTTGTTATGTTGTTTGTTATTTATGTTGATTTAATTCAAAGCTTTGGGGTTTGATGTAAAGTGGCAGTAGAGAGGGAGTGGTAGTAAAGCAAAGTTTGAATTCTTTCTGAGAAGGAGCCTTCACCACTGATCTGTCTGTCTGTCCTGTGAGTCGATAGTGAGGACAGCGTCCATCAGAGCGCGGCGAGGAAGGTTACTCCTCTTCCACCTTTGGACCCTGGTGTGTCTGTTAGACCTGTTTGTAGCTAGTAGGCAGGTTGTTCCTCTTCCTCCGGTGGACCCTGGTCTGTCTATTAGACCTATGTGTTGCTAGTAGGCAGGTTACTCCTCTTCCTCCTGTGGACCCTGGTCTGTCTGTTAGACCTGTGTGTAGCTAATAGGCAGGTTGCCCTTCTTCCTATGGAGCTCTCTGGAAGCCAGCAGCAACGGCGGCTAGTTCAAATATGTCACGTGGATCT